>MRZZ01000170.1:0-10159 GCA_002025285.1 Acanthamoeba comandoni | reverse complement strand
TTGCAAACGAGAACAGGAAATCTTTTTCAGCCAAATGCTCTCTCTCTCTCAAGCAAGATCCTCTCAGTGTGTGGTGTTAGATGTAGAGTGTTTGTTTTTTTTGGGGGGGGGTAACCAGTATGAGTTCAAAGAGAAGGTTCATTTCCACGTCTATGAACAGCTTATCCCAGCCAGCGATGTTGTCTACGCTGTAGTCGTCTTGCTCACCAGAGACAGCAGCAGGGTCTTGTGCATGGTGCGTGCAGTACTCAATGACCTTTTGCAGCACTGTGCTTGACACATTGGGCAGCATAATGGGCTGAGCATCTTGGCCAGGCACATCTGCAAGTAGCCCAAAGAAAGAAATGGTCAGACCTTTTGAGAGAGTACCAACATATGTTTTTTTTCCCACAAGGCATCTCAATACAATGTTGCTTCTGAGTGTGGTGGGTGTGGCTTTAGTTTCACCTGTCAACATGTGCTCAATGGTTTGGGAGAGTCTGGCGATGTGTTTGGACACTTTAAAGTCGATGCCATCAGAGCTCTGAAGCACAACGACATCTGCAGAACCATGAGCCATTGTGCAAGAGAGACAGAAAAGCAAAAAAAAAAAAAACAAACATAAAGGGGCTTGCACCAATGGCGTTTCAGGCACGCGCTGATTGGTCCAGTTTCAGTTTTGTTTGTAATAAAAATCAAATCATTGGTTTAATTTTTGAATTTGGAATTTTCTCTCTATTTCCTACGATTAGCCCAACATTTATAGTTTGAAAAAAAAGTATTAAAAATGCAATTATTCGATCATGGAGCGAAGTGAACAGAAAGATTGATTTATGCCACACAAAAAAATCATAATGATTAATGTGCTAAAAGAAGCGCTTTTTTGGCGTGGCTATCCTCTAAACTCAAATGCATCTACTGCCAGCTGCAGCGATTAGGAATTTGTAACTGGGGGGGGGGGGGTAAGCGTGACAGAGCTCTCACTCTAATTCTTGAGCATTTTGTTGAATGAGGACAGCTTCAATGGTTGGTGTAAGCGCATTTATAGCTTCGTGTGCTATTAAGCCAAGGCCAAAGTTTCAAGGCAGTCGACTTCTTTCGCGAAGAGACAGAAATGAAGCAGATGAAAGAAGGTGGTGCAAAAGAACAGGCCATCTGCTTCCATGGGCCATACTTTGCTTTTTTTGGTGTTTGTACAAGAGCAGGCTTGTCACTTTGCCCACTGCTCTTCAGCCAGTTCATGTGTACTTACATTTAGATATCAGCCAACTGCAACAATGTATAAACAATGAAAGGTAACATGTGCTTACAACAATTCCATTTATGCTGTCTCAAGCTTTTGACATATTTTCTGAGACAGCTTCGAAAACACCACACTGAGTGTAATCATATCACATGCCTCATTGAGAGATAAAACAAAGAAGAGTTGATCATTTGTCATTTCTGAACGTTTGTTTGCGGTGTGTGTGCTCAGAATTGATCTGCAGATGGCCATCTGCAGTTCCACACACACACGCAACAACAACAACACAATGCCCTCCATTCTGACATCAGTCAATGCAAGATCAATGCAGATTCTCTCCAGTGTGTGTAAGGACAAGGACATATGTCCACACGAGCCGACTCGTGGACCAGCCAAGGGTCTGTGTGCGCGGAGTTTGTGATCTGGTGATGGACACACACAGAGAGAGAGAAAGTGCAAAAATCTGCAGAAGATGAGATCAGAGAGCAGAAGGAATATCGACAGAACACAACCGAAGCATCCCCACAAGAGTCCACACAACTCTCCAGGGCAGTGCAGTAAAGGACTACAAGGTGATCCAAGAACTCCCGTGCCTCACACCGAGCTCTCTTGTGGTTCAGTGTGTGTGTGTTTGTGGGAATTCTCTGTTTTACTTTGGTCCTTTTCTTAGAGGAAAGGCAACATCATGATGGATGAGCATCAAAGAAAGCTGTTTCCCTTGTGCAGGGAGCCCATGGTGGTCATAGACTTTGAGGGACGCTTCGAAGATGTGAATGTGACCTTCAGTAAGATGCTGGGGTATTCTGTGGAATGGCTCAAAGGTAAACGATTTGTTGATATTGTGCATCCATTTGATAAGAAGAGAGTGTGGCAAGCCTACCAGAAGCGCTGTCAGGTTAAGCTTCCTCACTTAGAGCCAGCTCAAGAATCCATCCAGAGCTCATTCAACAAGGAGGAAGCCATCTCCAGAGAAGAGGAAGACAGATGGAAGAAGGAAAGGATTAGAGAAAAGGTAATCCAGTATGAAAGGGCTCGAAGGGGCAGTGGGGATGGCGATCTCGAGGATGATGAGTTAGATGAGGAAGAAGAAGGAGTAGCAGTATTTGCAGAGGAGTGGAGATGTATTTCACGCCATGGAGAGCTCAAGTGGTTCAGTTGGCGTGGGCGTGCATATGCAGCGCTCAGGAAGACGTATTGCGTGGGCAAGGACATCACCAAAGAGAAGACGGGCTACAGGGCCTTCTTTGATCTTACAACTGACATAATGTGCATCGCGGACTCAACTGGACATCTGCACTACTTCAACCAGGCAATGGTGGACATCACAGGTTACTCCCGTGAGGAACTTGCCAGAATTAAGTGGCAAGACATTGTACACCCTGATGATGTGCAACATGCTGTGAGCAAGCTGAAGGAAGGCGAGAGAGTAATACGCGCGATGAGAGATGAGGATACTCTGGAAGGGGATGGCTTGCTCCGTTCCCGCATCTCAGCCCGCATAGAGAATCGAATACAACGCCCTGACCACTCCATTATATGGGTCCAATGGCAAGTGACTATCTATGCAGGTAATTCCCATTTCCGTTTCTGTGATTGTAATGATTTTATTGTATTCAAGATTCCAACCAACGTGATAGGCGATGAGTGCTACTACAGTGTGGGAAGAGACATAACGAAGGAGAAGAATATGGAAGCGAATTTGAGGCGAGCTTCTCAGGCAAAGTCAGAATTCCTGGCCTCTGTCTCCCACGAGATGCGTACTCCTTTGAATGGCATACAAGGTTATTTCAGTCATGTTTTCTCTTCGCAACGTCAATAAGATGTTCCTTTTGCTAACATCATTGCCTGCTCAGGTACTGCACAAATGTTATTGTTAGATGCCATGAAAGGAAAAAAGCAGGCAGGAAGGCGCGCTTTGAATCTTTCTGTACCTACAAGTATTCTCACCCAGTCACTGATATTTTTCATGTTTTTGTAACTCAAACATGTAACTCATACTTCTAGATGTAAAGAGTGCTGATAAAAGGATCAACGCATATACCGAACAGCTAGAAACTATTGTAGTATGCTCTGAACATCTGCTCACAATAATCAGTGATTTGTTGGATCTATCGAAAATAGAAGCTGGCAAGATGTTATTGGAAACACGGATCTTGGAGTTAGAAAAATGTATCAGACAGGCATTTCTTCTTAATGAAAGCCTTAGAAAGAAACTAGGGAGATCTAAGTCAGTGGAACTATCTTGGAGGGTAGAAGACAACGTTCCCAAAATGATAGTGGGGGATCCCACAAGACTAAGACAAGTCCTGGTGAACCTTATTCACAACGCCATAAAGTTCACTTCCAAAGGACATATCATCCTGAGAGTGAGGAAAGTGGAGAAGGAAGAACTGGAAAACCTTCATCCAATGCTATCTCCACAGTCAAGTAAAGCACAGCGCCCACCATCTGGAGCAGAAAATGACAATAGCTTTTTAAATCTACAAGAGGAATGCTTAGCAGAGGACAATGATGATAAAGACGCTGTCCATCTTGAATTTGCTGTTGAGGACACAGGAGTTGGAATTTCGAGTAGAAACCTTAGCTACATCTTTGACGCTTTTGCCCAGGTATATAATATTCAGGCAGAAATGATATCTAAGGTAAAACTCAAAATCTCATTCAGGTGACAGAGCACACCCACAGAGAGCGCTTGGACCCTGGAATGTCTGGAACGGGCCTTGGCCTGGCGATATGTTCTTCCCTCGTGAAGCTGATGAAGGGCTGCATATGGGTTGAGAGCACTGAAGGGAAAGGCTCGACGTTTCGCTTCATAATTCAAACTACAGGTCGTTCTAATTCCCAGTTGGAAAAGAGAGGCAACGTGAGAAAGAGTCCAGAGGAAGGAGTAATTGATGTGAGTAGTGCTTCCATTGGTAACTTCGTAGATAAGTACAGACTTAGGATTCTGTGTGCTGAGGACAATAAGATCAACCAGAAAGTACTCGGTAACATGCTTAAGCATCTTGGCTATATGGAGGGGATTGACTTCAAGTTTGTGGAGAATGGAAACATGGTGCTACAGGAGATTTTCCCAAAGAAGAAACGTACTAGGCTAACAAGATCTCGCTCTGTTGAGCGCTTAGATAGCATCATTGATAATAAGGAGTTCCCTTCAGTATTAAGTGAGGCAGGCTCGCTAGCTAAAGGAAGGAAAGAAGGACCAAAATACGCCAAAGAGTTTGATGTGATACTTATGGATATCCACATGCCTGAGAAGAACGGGCTACAGACAGCAAAGGAACTCTTTCTGAAGTGCAAAGAAAAAGGAAAGAAACCTCCAATTGTAGTCCCTGTCACTGCCAGTGCTTTCAACGATGATCAACAGAAATGCAAAGAAGCAGGCATGCATTTCTTCCTTTCGAAGCCCATCCAGTGCTCTGAACTTGCTCTCATTCTTTCCAAAGTCTTCAAACTTGTCCATGGGTCGAGGAAGAGGAAGAAGAAGCCCTTAACAATAAAGCAAACCTGAAATCATATTGATATTGTTGCTCGTTGTGTGGTGATCTGATCAGATCAGGGAGGGATTGAGATAACCTTGTGCCCCGACAGCAAATTCCCGTCGACAAGAAAGAATGCTTATCTCAACCACGAACACTCCAATTTCCCTCCTTTCAGCCTTCTCTCCTCTATTATCTGCCTAACTCCTTCTTTTTCTCTCCTCTCACAACAACATTTATTAGTGCTTCTCTTTTCTCTTCCTCCATACTCACCTATCTAAGTGAAACCAGAACTTGTTTCTCGATCAGTTGTACTTTTGCAGAGCTTTAGTGCAAATTATGAAAGAAGCCATACTTGTATTGGTTGCTTTCTTGTGCATTGCCCAAGTGGTGGTAAGAGTTACAGAAGTTTTTAGGGTATTCTAATTGTAAACTCATTCTTCACTCTAATACAAGGAGTCAGCTTCTAATGTCACAACTGTACAGTGCTCCTCTTTACAAGTACAAGTCCATACTCTCTTGTAATTCCACCTTAAGGTTTAACAACTGATTATACAATATAGGGGAGTGAAGTTCTGGTTCCAATAGTACCGCAGACTGGAGATGGAGAAGGCAACGTGCAGACCCAGACTGGAAGCATCTTGGCAAACAGCGTCCTGATAGGAAGTAACAACGAAATCCTCACATCCTCTCTCTCAGAAGACGCTCTTGTTGGTGATGACAACATCATTGCATGCTCCTCTGTTTCAGGTAACCCTCCTTCTAATGCCGACATATTCAGTGGGTGGGGAATTGATAAATCTTCTGTGAACACCTTCTAGTATCGTCCAGCGTTGGAGATGATAATAAGTTGGTAAGCGTGCAAATTGGAGAGAGTAACAGCTTGCAATCTAGTAATGTGATGACCGGAGTTAGCATTGGAAATAAGAACAGTTTTGGACAGTTCAACAACATTACAAACAGTCTGATAGGTTCTAACAACGTAATAACTAACAACAATACCATGCAAGACTGTCAGCTAGGCAATTCAAATAGATTGTTGCAGACGAACAACTTAGTTTCAACTTCAATGGGAGATCTCAACACAATCCTAAATGGAGTGCTGCTCATTGACTGTCTTCTACAATCTAACAATAGACTTTCTAGTTCCCAACGCATTGTCAAGACTCAGATGAACAGCAACAATTTCCTGGATCAACTCAACTCCTACAGCGGATCTAGGCTAGGAAGTGGCAACACCCTGGGAAACACCAACACTCTCCTCTCCGCTGAGATTGGTGACAACAATATCATGCAAAGAGCCAACCTTCTGTCAGACTGCAAAATACTCAATGGAAATGTGTTTCAGGACCAAAACACAATATCCAATGGATCAGCAGTGGGCTCACTCAACAGGCTAGGAACAGGAAACAGCCTTATCTCTGTCACTATGCAATCTGGCAACAGGTTAGGGGACTTCTCATCCCTAGAGGGCTGTGTTGTGGGAAGCTCAAATGACATCAAGAACAACGTCACCATCAATGGAGCCACTATTCAGGACTCAAATGTCATTGGTTCAGGAGTCACAATCAACTCGGGCACTGTAATAACTAGAGGCATCAGAGTGGGTACATATATCCTTCTAGCAAAGGAGTTCGCTAGTATTAATAACAAAAGATGTTATGTAATATGTATCAGGTGATTGCGTTACCATTGGGAGGGGTGTGGTGATAGGGCCCAACTCAGTGATTGCAAATTGTGTGACAATCCCAGATTCTCAGATGTATGAAGTTCTGACTGACTATCCCCTTTTACCACTTTCTCTCTAACAACTTCAATTACCACGACTAGCATCCCAGCAGAGTCCACAGTCGCGGCCAGTAGCTTCTCTTGTCTCTGCCCTCAGGCAGAGACCTCCCTCAAATCGTCATTGGACACTAATGTAGGAGGAGGACCAGTGGCATCATCCTCAGGTTAGCTTACCTCCTTTCAGACACGCCTTATTTTAAAATTTAGAATCCATTCTAATTCTCAGTGAATCAAACAGGAGGCTCTGTTTCCACCTAATTGTGATGAACTGAAACTTTCTACTCTCCAACTATGAACTCGAAAATAACCATTTTAATTTAAGCAATTCAACATTTTAGCTGATGTGGGTGTGTGCATGTGCACAGCAACATTTTAAGAATAAAAATAAAAAACTACACAACTCCTAAAGGCTGCTGTTGCTGCTAAGCATCAATCAGTGCAGACCATCTTCAACAGACAACTTTTCTCTCCCTTTTTTTTTTTGATTTGTATCTGGAGCAAACACAATGGAGATGACGCAAATTGGTTTCGAAAACGCAACATTTCCAAGAGGCGCAAATTTTGCGGTCTAAATTTCGTTGGCTTCCAAACTGCTGCTAATTTGAGGAGTGACAGCCCAGGTGGTGGGTTCTCCCCCAGTTCTTATCTGCCACTTTGAGAAGCCATGTGTCACGTGGGCCCTTGGGCATCATACATATAAAGGTCGCCCATTGCCCTTTGGGGGCACATATCTATTGTCCCCAACAGGACTTCCTTTCAATCGAGCACACACACAGACACACGCAGACACACACAAGGTGTCCACAGACTCTTACCTCTTGAGGCCGGAGCAACTCCAAAAGTTGAAAATAGTTGACAACACAGTCAGTAATATCACAACACAGGGCGTAGAGATGGCGAGCAGCAGGCTATTGATGGTGGTCCTCCTGTTCGCTGTGGGAGTTACCTGCACATTTGCACAGCTGGGAGAGATCGTTGACGAGTATGCCAACGGAGAGCTCTTCGATCAACTCTTCAGACAGATTCGTCAGCAAACAGACGACGTTATCCTTGTGCCCACCGGTGGTGGCGCCAACGTCACCTCTCCTAACGTCACCACACCAAACGTCACTATACCTTCAGCGTCTCCTCCATTAGCTCCTTCAGCAGCAGCTCCGTCAACTCCGCCAAGTTCTCAGCTGAGCGTAACTGGCCTTCCAGGAGTCACAGCTACCTGTAAGTATCTCTCTCTCCTTAACCATACACACACGCACGTCTTCATTTCATATCCAGCAAGCTAAAACACGGAATATGTTTAGTTGGTATATTACCAGGTGCTATTGAAATTGATCAGTTTGATGGCAGCCAGATCACAGTGCTCCTCGGAGAAAACAATGTACCACCCAACGGTGTGGACGTCAGCCAATTTGCTACCCTTGCAAGCACCTAAAATGTCATAACTCTCTCTCTCTTCAAGGCTTATGCCTTCAATGCATCTCTACTCATTTTTAATAATAAAATAAGAATAAGAGTTTACCTTTTGGAACTAATGCTGTTCATTTTGTATTTTTATTTGTCTCTCCTTCATGGTATTTCGTCTAGAGTAAACCTGCCCAACTCTCCGCTGTGATATTTTTTCAGGAAATGCAGAGATGCAACCTCTGTGTCCAGTTCGCCTTGTGCTTTTTTTGCCCCTGAAAGAACTTACGCATTAGCCACAAACCATGGCGATCAAGAAACAGTGTTAGTTAAATGGACAACATAGGTACCTATTTTGTTTGCAATGTGGCTTAAAACGACCTCGATGCTATCGCTGGGTTCTTTGAGGCCCCATACTTGCATGTAGTTTTCCCAAAGGCCAAGACGATTCATCGAATAGAGTAAAAAGTCAGCAATCACTTCCTTCCCCACCACTGATTCTTTGATTGCGCCTGAAACATTTATTTTGCAATCATAGAAGAGGCCATTAGTGACAAACAGAGAAGAAGAGGACAAAGGTCCATACCTGTCAGAGCAAGTTTCAGTCCGACTTCTAGGTTATCTATGCGAGGCAGCATTACTCCTGGTGTGTCGACGAGGAATGCCAGAGGATCACTGCTCACTTTGAACCCTGAGACTCCACGAGTTACTCCAGGCAAGGGCCCTGTCTTTGCCATTTTGATACCTGAGACAATAAAGGCAAAAATGCCGCGTTAGAGGAAGGGCTAGTCCAGAGTTAAAGTGCAAACAAACCTTTTTCTCGTTTGTCGCTTTCACTCAGGCAATGGCGTCTCAGAGAGTTTATGATTGTGGACTTTCCAACATTAGGAACCTTTAAAGAAAAAAAAGAATGTTACTAAGAGCATTGGCGTATTGTTAAACCGTAGCACATGAAGGGGGAGGAATGTCAGTGCCTCTTACTCCCATAATCATTAAATTTAGTGTTTGCTTGGTAACTATCTTGTTGTCCGCTGTGTTGGCGTTGGATGGTGTGTGTAATTGTTTTCTTGATTTATGGTAGTGCTCCAGCGCAGTGGGTATCAACCTTTGTACATGTGTATTCTTTGATTTGGACACTTGAAGGAGGAAAGTGTGTTAAAGGATGAACGATGGGTTACGTAGTAGAAAGAGAAAAGTAAAATCAAAGCAATTTTGTTTACCTGTTGATGTGAACAGAACCACTTTGTTCCGTTCTTCAAAGTACTTTGCTACTCTCTGTTGGTTGTGGTGAAATTTAGAACACAAAATTAAACCTGTGCAGATCAGACCAAGCGCCAAGGGAAGCAAAGATGAAGGAAACTTGCTTTGGTCAAGTTGTGGTTGGCAAGATCGGCCTTGTTGAGCACAACTACGTGAGGTAACGAACGATCGCGCACAATGGACTCCAGAACCACATTACCGGAGCTGATGGGCACCTTGCAATGAGATTAGAGGTGACCTATCACTACACAAAGGAAAGGGGGGGGGGGCTTACTCGAGCATCTCGTACTTCCAAGACAATGTCCACACCATTTAATCTCTCTCTCATGAGGCGAGTGGCTTTGGCCATGTGGCCAGGAAACCAGTTGATGGTGCCATTAAAATTGAATGCAAATTCCTTTCGAAATGAGGAGGCCAACGACATTTGGCCACGGACCAGGTACTGAATTTCAGTTTTCTAGGAACTTGTTCCTGTCAAAAATTAAATTTAAATAAGTCGACACTGACAGAAAAGTCGTTGAGTTAGCCGATTGAAATTTCGAAATTTGTAGACATTTGTCGACTTATTTAAATTTGATTGGAGATATTAAATGCATTGAAACACAAAGGGTTGATATTAATTTAAGAAGAAACTTGTTGAAGATACAACCTTTGTTGTTTGGCGAAGCACAAGAAGACAAAGAGGACTTCAGGGTTTGGTTCCTTTGTTGAGCCGTGTTCTTCTGTGTTCACAAAATTTTTGCAAATTAATTTTGCACTGAAGTGCAACCTTTTTTAAAAACATAACTTTTGCGCCCTGAGCGGAGAAGGAGAGGTGTTGGAAGCAGAGAGAATAGTTTGTTGAATCCCGACACATGGCTCTGAACTTGGACATCCAGTACACGATTGCCCCAGGAGATGACTACAAGGGCGAAAAAAGTTGTTGCTGTGGCGTTYATWGAYAAGGAGAAGGCAGTCAAGGCAGCCCGAATGGTATGCGTTCGTGTCGTATTGGGCAGCGTCTTGGATCCCA
>MRZZ01000156.1:0-20374 GCA_002025285.1 Acanthamoeba comandoni | reverse complement strand
CTGTTTTTCACATTGCAAAGGATAAGAGATATGTCAAAACGAAAGAGAATTTACTTATCCTACTGGATGAGTTCATCGCTTTACTGGGCAAACGAGTGCAAGACTATGCCCTTGATATCAAGGTTAGTGCAGCTTTATTGAACACATTCTACCTCTTTCCCCTTCGTTTGTCCTCCATCAGTTGTCTCCCTCTATTTTTTTTTTAAAAAAAATTTCCTTACCACCATATAGCAAACGTGTATTAATGTGTTTCGCCGCGAGCAATCGAACACAGTAAAGCAAGCCACCTTCAACCCCTTAATGAGGATTATAAAGTTAAAGCTGCATGTTATGGATGCCGATAAGCTTGGTGTGAAAGACATGTGCGAGTTGTATCCTTAAGTTATTATTAATAACTTCAAGTTGTTGCCTCTTTCAAGCAACAAATTTGTTGTCTTAAGCCCTCCTCCTGCTGTAGTCTTTCATGACCAAACATTTAGTTATATACGCGAGTATACGTGTGGTAAAGCGACTCAAACAGGTAAGCAGTACACTCTCTTATTTATTTAAAATAACAAATATAAGTGAATTGAGTACAGCTCTTCAGCGCTGAATCAGCTTTCATCTCATCTTCCATTTTGTGGTATTAGTGAAAGCAAGCATGCTGCAGTTGCTGGGCTACCTTTGTGAAATATTTCCAGCTTCCATGCTTAATCGGTCATCGCAGCTACTGCAACTGTTTCTGGACAGTCTTAATAAGCAGTTTAAGTCTGATCGACCAGACATGAAGATCATATCTGGTGGCATTCAGGGGCTCTGCTCACTCCTCATCAACTTCGAGCACGACTTTTTGTCAGGTACATTCCCTTCTTAATATTGAATGGAAATGACCTGTTACCACCTGATGCCATGCATAGGGTTTCTATTAACAACTTATGAATCCTCCCTTTTAGTGCCTAAGAACGCTCAGACGGTATACAAATATATCAGTCTTGCTCTAGAGCCGCCCTCTCACTTGACTCGATATGAGATTCCTAAGTGTAAGCCCAAAATATTGCTCCTGTCTACTATTTGCTCATGAAATAATTACAAACTAATGGGTGTTCACGTTTTGGTTTTTTTAACCAGCTGCTTTGAAATTTGTAAACACCCATGCATTTCTCATTAAAGAGTACTTGACCGAGGACAGCGAAAAGATGTATTCTCGGCTTGTGGCTCTTTGCACTCATAAAAATAAGAAAGTTCAATATGCAGCATTTCCTGCCTTAAAAGCATTTTTCAAGCAAGTAGCCAACGAGCTTGTGGCAGATACCAGAGCATTTGAAAGCAACAAGGAAACTTTCAAGGTACAGTCGATTCAATCAGTTGGTCTTCTGCCCGGTACCTCTAATATTGTTTCCTGAACTTACGATTGTCTTTTCTTTCCAGTTCTTTATTAAGAAGTTCTTTGAGTTGGTGGACGGGCAAACAGGGGGTGTCACAGAAATTTCAATCGGTATATGTGGCTTTGGTCAATTTGCCGCTCCCATACAGATGTTTTTGGGTACATATGAGCTTAAAAAGATGCTTAATAAGCTCTTCCTTTTGAGTGAGCGCTATATATCAAGGTTTGTTCTTTTGGCTTTGCTCTTTGCTTTGCTCTTGATTTCTGAGGCTTTATTTATTGGCGAAAAGCTCTCCAGATCAGATTGGCGATACCATTCAGCATCTTTCAGGGTTTATCTTATCATTTGCAAACATACTTCTCGAATTGAGTTCAAGTGATATTGAAGAACACTACATTGATCATTTGGAGCGTGCTTTAGGGGCTTTCTTCCTCATCTTCCCTCAGCTACACAAGAGTACGACATCATTGTTTCTGCCCAAAAATAGAGAAACAAAGCTTAATTTGCACTCACTTTTATTTTTTAAAATAATTAGCTGCACAAAGAGATGGGTACTATCATGCAATTGCAAGACTATTTGTATCCCTATATACAAAAGGATCAGCACTCCAAAATCTTCTTGGCCGAGTAGGTGCGTAATATTATTGCTAGTATTTATAATCAATCGTTCTGTTGATTCTCGTTGCTGTAATATGTTATATAATTTCTGCTCTCTCGAAAATACAGTATTTCAGGGATTGATGTTGACTTGCGCTCAGTCTCCAACTGACCCATTGTATAGTCCCTCTGGCGATCTGCGACCTGAGCAGCAGTATCACCGCCTCTGGCAAAACTTGATGAAGCCACCTTACTTGCACGATATTCAGTTTCCAATGGTAGTGCAATTATATGTCCCTTAAATTTTTATTAATTCTTTGTTCTTTTATTCCTCCTACAAAGGAAAATTATCAAGATTTGTGTGCAATCATTTATGATCAGTTGATACAAGGAATTTTGAAAATGATACACAAGCTAGACATTGGTTATATGCTGCAGTCGGTGCTACCCTCTGAAGCCAATCAACAAGAGGATAATACCACGAATGAACATGGACTGAAAGCTGCTGATGTGAAAGGTTTTATTTTTTACCAATTCTGGCACACAAGTTCTCTTTTTAATGTTGGATCATTTCTCTCATGTATAGGAAAGGGAAAGGAAAAAGAGGACGAGGAAATCAAAGAAAGCGAGAAACAATTGACTAACGAAAGTAAAAAACAAGAAGCAGCCATTACAGATGAAGAAGTTCTTGCAGATCATTCAGCTTCTATGCAAAACTTTCAGCCAAAAATCCCCAAGGATTACGAGCTATTTTTGAATCTAGTTGAATTTTGCAAACTCGTTTTGACCGTTCCGGAGGCCAAAAGTAAAAGTTCATCTTACTCGACCGAATCGACGATCATAAAGAAAGAAGAAGCAGATGACACACAAGCGCATATTTCATTCCAAAGCAAAGGTAACTGATTTAAGATTATCACTCATCTATCGCTCTGTCGGTAAAGCCCAATTCTTATATCTTCTTTTCTTTTTTTTTTAGCCCACACAAAACAATTCTTCTGGAGATGGGTTTATCTATTCGGGAGAGAAATCATAAGCAGATCCAACGAGTACCCTCTTGTATCGGGCTTTTACAAATTACTTACTATCACTTTCACCAATTGTGAGCGAATGAACTATTTCGAGAGCATTTCAGAGGCAAGCGAGCATTCTCGCCTAATCAATACTCAAATGGTATACTTCACATCTATTTTCATTTGAGTGGACCCCTTGGTTCAGGGATTTATATAAACAACTTTCTCTTTCCCTTTCTCAATTATTAGAGATCTTCTTCTAATATATCTTCTCACACACATTCACTACACACACATACACAAAGGAGAGTCAATCTGATGTGATGATAATAGGAGATGACAATGAGAACAAGAAGATCTGCCTCTCTCTTTTCAAGAAATTCATCTCAGAAGTTTTAGTAAGGGTACAACAGTATAAAGATGAACTTCTGGCCTCCTGCATAGAGCTTGTTTTGTCCGTACCAAACCAGTTCATCCAACTATCTCAGCTGGTACCAGCAATACAAACTGCATTTAAAATAGGCCTCAGTTATTTGCCTTTAGCCCAAGTTGGCTTGGACGCTTTGGAGCGCTGGCTTGAGGTACAGATGCCATTTTGCAAAGGATCAGATATTCTAAACCTTTTGTTATTGAATCTAATCTTGCTTCATTTTTAGGTTTTGCCTATTGAAAGAGTTAGGCCTCATTTGCCCTCTATTTTACCATCTCTTAATGATTATCTGGGCAAAGAGTGGCTAGATACTCGAGATCGTGCTCTTCTTCAGGGTCTTACATATGAGTCTGCTTCTGGGCGTAAGAAGAATAAGTCAGAGCTCATAGAAATGATCAAAAAGCGCGAAAATCAGGGCAAGGTAATAATATCTCTCTCCCTGAAACGCTTTGAAAATTAAATTTCCTCTAATAATTCCTGCTGACAGGAACCCGCTGTATCTCTTCAACTTCGCATAATACGGCTTCTAGGCAGGCTTGGCGGGGATAATATATGCCTCATTGGAGCTGTTAACCTTATGGCCCAAGGCACTGAGTCTGGTGCGATTTATATAAATATAGCCGTGCAGACTGTGTTTGTGTTTTGCTTACCGAATTCTGTGCCATATGAACAGAGATGGCTTGGGACACTGCACTGCGTGTCAAGTTTACTCTGCCCTTCCACGACATGAAGCCAGAGATATATCTGGATGCTTTGCTACCACGTGTTGTAGAATTAGCAAAGAATGCAAGTGAACGGCAGACTAAAGTTGCTGCGTGTGAGTTGCTCCATGCGGTAATTCTTTTTATGGTGGGCACAAATGCACACTCCAGGCGTGACGAGTCAGGACCTGTATAATTCCCTTCTTTATGTTCTGATTGCTCGTTTTTTATTTACATACTCATTTAAATTTCTTATCTGCAGAGTGTGTTCTATAAAATTTATCAGAAACTGTTTCCGTGTCTAGTGCGCTTAGCTGTAGACATAGACCCAGTGACAAGGCAGCTCTTTGAACCACTTCTTTTTCAGCTCATACATTGGTTCACCAGATATGCGACTTATGAAAATGCCGAGACTATGGAATTGCTTGATGCAATTGCAGGAGCTGTGGGCAACAGCACAGATGGCGGCTTGCGCGATTTTGCAGCCAAGTGCATGGCTGAGTTTCTTAAATGGTCTGTGAAACAAGCAACAACAAAGGTCAGATCATGTTCACTCTATTTTTATGATGAGACACCAATTACTTAACCAATTGGCACACTTTTTCCAACAGAAACAGCAAAAAAATTCAGTCAACACAAAGTCATTGCTCAAGCGACTGTATAGTTTGGCTCACCACCCTGATCCCTACAAGAGGCTTGGCAGCGCATTGACCTTCCAACAGATATATCCCATCTTCAGAGAAAACAAGGAGCTAGTAGACATATTTGCATTAGAGATATTACACAACAACATCTTTTCGTTGAGGTTTTCTCCATTTCAAATACAAATTGAAGAATGTTTTCTACGTTGATGAACCTGGCCTAACATTTGCAATTTGTATTTACAGCTTGGCCCACTCCGATGACGCTTCTGTTGGCACTGCAGACAAAATAGCACGTGTTATTATTGCGTTCTCACGCTTGGTTGTGAAGAATTCTTCGTTGTTGCTTAAAGTCAATAGACAACGTAGACAACATCCAGATTTGAATCATTTTGTGGACTGGCTTTTCATGGTACCCCACATGTTGCACAATATGATTCTCTCTTCTTCACCTCTGCTTTCTCACTTAACAATGAATGATCTTTCATCAGCAAACAGGATCATTTGAAAGCCGGTGTAGGATGGAATGTATGTCTCTTATGAATATAATATGTCCTTCACTTCCAGGTAGTCGTCCCCGTGTTTTATTTTGCTTGGATCTTTACATTAATTCGTTTATTGTTGCAATACCAGGCATCGCCTCAGCAGGTGAATGGATTCATAACAAAGTGAAATCCCAGTCTGTGGGAGCAGTAGTATCCATTTTTGAGGCTACTAAAAAGAAAATTCGCCTTCCAGTTCCGGCTACTTTCTCGAAGGATAAACTACTCTATTGGTACACGCAACTATATACTTCTCTTGACTGCTACATATGGCTCTTTGCAGAAGGTCACTTGCAACCGAGAGATATTTTCAAAGCAGGTATTGCGCCAACTAGGAGACAAAGGGTGAATCTTTCATTGATATTGATGTTTGTGTCGGTACTGCAACAGGCTCCTCTGAGAAGCCAGGCACCACTCAGTCTCAGCTTTTCGTTGCATTGAGTCACTTTGTTACTAATTTTGCGGAGACGTCTGCGGACATCAAACAATCTGAGCAGTTTAAATCGCTCACCCCCAGCGAGTTGGACAAATACAACTTCATGAAAACAAGAGTAATACAGCGCCTGATGCATCTGATAGTTATATTGTTGGAGAAGTATCCGACCTTTCGAGTATCGGGCCTGGATGCTAGTCAATCACCGCTATGGTTCAGTGGCTCTGAAGTCAAACACTTCTTCCGACTTTTATTTAATTGCTTGATGTGCCCTACTTCTCCAGACATTGGCTTTTCCTTTTATGAGATTGATGACAGCGCTACATTTGGAGCACGGAAAGGAGGACACAATGAACAGAACAGCAAAGCTATCGGGTTTCCCTCCTTGAGATCAATTACTTCCCGCCTTTGCAAGCTTTTGCAGATTCGCTTGCCAGAAACTGAAGTTCAGGCAATGCTTCAAGAATTGAGGCAAATATTAGCGCAACCTGAGTTTGACTTGCTCTCCATAGATTTCTTTCACGCCAATTTCAACATTCAGAATGTAACAGTATTAGTTAGTGGATACGAACAACTACATGAATGCAAATTGTTGCTGCCTTGCCTCAATTCTCCATCCACTTCAAGATCATGTGCGTCTGATTTAGGTGAGAAGCTGGTCACGTCAATTTTCGACTTTGCCCACAAATATGATCCCCTTCAGTGTACTGTAGCCGGCCAGTTGCTGCAACTTGCCATGAATCTCAACGTATCCGTGAAGTCATTCCTCAAATTCCTCTTGGTTTGTTGCTGCCTCCATCAGGTCTCACTTAAAGTGGACTAACCGTTAATTTCATACTTTAGGATAAAACGGTGGTTAGAGAAGATTCTTTGTCCTCTCAACAGGCACCATTTACTATTACACAAGCTCAACAGAATGAAGTGGCACCCCAACTGAAGGACGCATTCGGAGGCGACACACAACCTCAGCCTAAGCATATCAAACAGAAAACTTCGACTAAAGGAGAGCTTTTCTATAGGTGCTTTCAATCACAAATCGATGGACACATCATGGGAAGGCTCTCTGATTATGTAAAGCCTTTGATGTCTCTTCTACCAAACAATCCGATTCTGTTCCACGTTTTACTGAGTTTAATTGACAAGCACATTAAAAATAGAGGGGTATCTCCCATGATCAGGCGCACCTTCCTGAGGTAATGTTCCTTCTTTCCCCCGCTTTTCATCATCGTTAATGTTTTCTCTACCACCATTAGTCTTCTGCTACCTCACCTTCAGCGTCTGGGTGCCTGGACGCTTTCTGAAAGCACTCGTGAGCAAAAGGAGAACGCACTTGAGATAATTCATAAGCTGCTCATCCTTGATATCTCTTTCATCTTGAACCCTGCGGCGGAGGCCTCCCTTCAAGACCATGGTGCCTCATGCTTGACAGCGTTACCCTTCATTTGTGGAGTTGTGACTTCTTTCCTTGACAAGGCAACACCGCTTACTTTTAAGAATGAAGTGTTAGACTTACTGCCGTTTCTGTTATCCCGCCAGCTTCCAACGGCTCAACGTGCTGTGGTATAAATCTTGATCTCGCTCATACTTGATTCACTTGTTTAGCTTTTCTTCTTTCTTTCTTTCCTCTTCTCTCTTTGCAGATCAAGGAGAAGCTAACAGACATGGTTATTTATGATTTCCCTACCAACTCAAGGGGTAAGTCCAGCACCTACTACATTATGTAAAGCTCAATGTTAATCTCTTATCAACAGAGATACCAAAGGGTTCTATTATTTATAACGAGTACATTACATCATTGAACAAGCTCCTGCGTGCTCTTGCACAAACCTCAAGCGTAGATCTATTACAGGTAAAATATTTCACCTTGCTTATTCTAAGTTGTAATTGCCATTAATTAATTTTTTTCATTTTGATTCGAAGGTACTATTTCCTATTCTTCGAGAAGAGAACCATGTTCACAGTAAGCAGATAGAAACTGCTCTACAAGCTTTTGTAACCCGGCTATCTTCGGATGATGAAAGTGCACGTGAAGCGTTTTCTGCCTGCTTTGAAGGTTTCATGGTACATCTCTTCACTGTTTCAATGCTTCCTCCCCGTTGTTATTGCACTTTGTGCACATTAATTAAACACTTAAAAAAAAAAAATCTAGGATGTGCGCAATCACGACTATTTGCGAATAAATTTAGTGAGGAATTTGTGTGTGCCCATCATTCACCACATGCCTACCGCCTTGCAGACAGAAACATTTTCAAGATATGTGAAAAGGATAATGGATTTAATTATGAAAGACGAAGCTCACACAGAGCAAACAAACAAAAAGAAGACAAAAAAGGAGAGAGGTGATGAAATGGAGGTTGATGTATGGCCAGATGAGGGCGAACAGAAAACAAAAATGCTTCAAAAAATAGGTGCTTTCATGCTTATTGAAGCGCTCTATCACTCGCTGCCAGCCACTACAATAAGGAAGACTATCAATAACTCCTATGTGAAAGGACTGAAAAAGGCGGAGGAGATTAAAGGCAACGAACTTACAAGCGACCTTATGCGTGCTGCTCATGCCATTTATACCAAGAAGTACGAACAGAACAACCCTGGAAGCGACCGCAGCCAGAGCAGGCAAAATGACGAAAGCGGACTGGTTTTGGTAAACGATGACGAAGCCGACGCTCAGATGTCCAGAGACGATGCAACGCAACAAAAAGGTATTATTATTCCAATCTCAACTCAAAAGTTGTAACTTTCTTCTGACATAGTTCATGGAACAGGTCCATCCCATCAGATAGTGCTTGAGTATCACCAGAGTGCCTATAATACTTTAGCTGCTGTTATTCGCTGCACTCAAACAAAAGAAAATTTCTTCAATGTTTTCCTCTTCAAAGAGACATGGGATAACATTATAGACACCAAGACCCGCCATATCTTCCAAGTGGAAACCAATTTCCCTGTTGCACGACAGTTTGTGGCTTCTCTTCGTCTCAGCGATTCTAAAGAAGATAAAGAAAGAAAGAGTGCCAACAGCAAAGGTAAGCAATCACTGTTGGTTGGAAGAAACGTAATTAAGCTGACAAACCATTCTCTTGTGTTTGGCTTTGTAAGACCTTCGCTACGTGTCGTCGCAATATTTAGCTGACAGCAGTTTAAGCCAAGAGATACACAACATGGGATCCTTTCTCGAACCTAAAGATAATGCATCTCAGGCGGAGGAGTTAGTACATGTTGGGCATAAGGAAAACAACAAAAACGTGACAAAAGAAGAAGCAGCTACGGAGTTGGAACTTGAAATGGATGATTATAATAGCAACATGTGCATGAGAACAATGTTGGCCACCATAGATTACCTTACTTCGCCATCTTTTACGGAGTTGTCTGATGCTCCTTCAGAATCACAAAAGAAGACTGCTAAGGCACATAACAAGGAGATGCCAAAATGGATGGCCTTCATGCACTCTAAAATGAGTTCACCAGGTTGGCCAAGTGCCCTTCCTTCGTTATTCTTTGRGTCACTAATTTTKTTTTTTCTTTTTWCTWWTTTCWTMTTTTTTTMWTGAMKAATTCATATTTTTTATAAAAATGAAGAAACACACGTTAATGTGCGTTTGTTCATAGCCAAGGTAATTGTAAATAGACCCCAAATATTTTACGATTTTGGGAGTCAGTGGTTCGAACTCCTTGTGAGGCTGGTTCTTTCTAAAGATATGGACGGCAATGGCTTGAACTATTTTATTCGAGACATATGCATTTTATTCCTTAAGTGGGATAATTTTATCCCATCTTGCGGCCAAAAGCCACTGGTCACTTCTTTCATGGTAATTAAATACCAGTTCCCTTTCTTTTATTCTTTTAAGCAATATTGCAGATATTATTGATTCGAATATAATTCTCAATTTTTCGAAAAGGACCATTTATTGCGTTGTGCAGCATACCCAAAGCCCCATATCCTGCACGCTAATCTGGATATCATTAAACTCTTTTTTGAGAGATGGAAAGGCTGCTTTGACGTTTCTAAGGTATCTTTAATGATGCTAGCACATATGGCAGATCTAATCATCTCACAATTCCCTCTTTTTCAATGATTACAGAAAATTATCATGCGTTATTTATCATTTGATGTGAAGAGCAAGCATGCACGCCTCTGTCGCTTAACTGGCTTGCAGCTTATGGGAATAATATTAGCCAATGATCTTTCTCCTTATGACCCTGAGCAGGACGCAGATATCTCCGAATTTCAGTTCTTCGAGAGGCTTCTTAGCAATCTTACCATACCAGTGAAGCAAATCTATTGTGCAACGGCAGAAGTGTGCGGACTGGCTTTGAAGCAGCTACAGCAAAGCGGGGCTACTGCACATTCGGTACTAATCTGCAATCAAACTTCAGGATTAATTGGCTAAGTCTTTTGAAGCAGGGCGAGCTCTCTCGAAGTGGTTCACAAGAAGCCAGCGGGAGTCGGCAGCAATCACCATTTGGGCAACTGCTTCAAGATAAAATTAATGGTATTTTCAAGCTTTTGATGAAAGATATGTTCTCTTTGGTTGCTGATACTATTCCTACTTTAAGGTATGTTTGCCAAGGCGCAACAAGAGCTTGTATTACACTGTTTGCGGCACATTGCATATCATTGCCCTCAGTTCATAGATAAATTCTTCTTGCGTTTATTCGACTTACTCCCAAAGCTAGCAAACGAACTCAAGGTCTGTGTAGTATCACATCTAAACATGGTTTCAAGAGTCTATATTCTTAACGATTTTTCAGTCCGTGGCATTAGGGTTGATTTTGTTGCGAACTGAGAAAAAGTCTTCCAATCAGTCAAATGATGAAGACAAAATGGATGAAGATGATGTGGAGGAGATAACTAATAGAACGAGTAATGGTATGTCTCGTGTTCATATGTGTAAACAAAACAGGTAGCATTACTGAACACCTGTTAAACTGTTGCATCAGATAAAAATAAGGGTAAGCAGAAAATGACAGCTACCCTACGTGCATCGATTCCTGCTACCCTTGCTTTGACCAGTCCCTTAGCTGACGAAGAGGGTTCTTCGGCAAGTCATACTAATAGCTTGTTTATTAGCCTGAAACCTTTATTACCACAACTGCTTACCCAAAGGTGTTGATACTAGATCCTCATTCTCAACCACTCAGCCTTTTAAAACTTGCTCTTATTTCAATAATTAGAGATGAGGAGAACCAATCACTTGGCCTACGCATCTTGCTTTCTCTGTTGCCTAGCCTGAGTTACGGCAACATCTTGTCATTCTTGGAACCCTTACTTACTACCTTTCCTACTCATACGAGCGACTATCTGCGTTCAGTTTATTATGACATCATTATATGGCTCTACGATAACTGCGAAGAATTGAAGGGTAGCGAAATCCTAAGAGGATATCTGCTCAAGGGCTTGACTGATTCTTCCAAGAGCATTAAAGAGAAGCTTTCAGCGTTTTGGGATGATCCTTCTCGTCTGGACGCTAATACTGTAGAACGCCTCAAGCAAATAGTAAGGTGAGTTTTCCAAACAAATTAGATGAAGATTGCTTGATTTAACCTATTTGTCTTTTTCGATCATATTAGCATAATGTATTCACCAGACGTGGAGCCTGCTTGGCTGCACTATTCTACATACCTACTACTGAGCCTTACAAGTAGAAGTCCAGACTTTGAGAGGGTTCTGTTTGATCCGCTCACAGACTGTGAATTTAAGGAATATAATTTGGACTTTACGTGGCAACAGCGCAGCTTTAGTCACATGACCCCGCTCTTTTCCCAATCGCAATCTCTTTCACAAGATATTCTGGGAGAGCAGACTTCTGATGAAGGAGGTGTGTACAAACGGTGCAATGACATTATTGTCAATTTATTTAATGTTTCCTCTTATTTTGGAAACTTTTAGGAGGAATAAGGGCCACACAGACAAGCAGTGCCACTTCTGCACTTTCAGTGTTTTCTTCATCGGGCAATGCAGGATTTGGTTGGACTGATCTATCCTCCTCTGCCTCTCAGCGTCATGCTATTGAAGCTCCATCAACCCGGCCTTCCTTTCCGTAAGTGTAATATATCATACCTGCAATTTGAARGAACTAATTATCTAAAAATAATAACGCATTAGGAGCAAACCGACATTTATGCCACCAGGCGGCTTCCGTAGGCCTATTGAGCCATTCAAAGCACCAGCTGCCAGTAGTACTTCCGGATGGACGGCACCTGGACGCCTCCAAAATCGCTTTGTAGCCAGTTCATCTCAGACTGGATGGAGAAAAGGTAACAATCAGCTGGATCCGACATGGTCTAAATAATCATTTCATCAACATTTCTATGTTTCTCTGTGTTTGCAGGAGAGAGGGAAGCACCAAGTTCCCAATCATATTGGCAGTATACATCTTCACAAAGAAGAAAAAACAAGAACAAAGAAATTTCAAAGCTCAGACAACGAGAAGCTCGCAAGCACAATATACATATCATCCGAAAATATAGAGTGGGAGAGCTGCCAGACGTACAAATCAAGCCTTCAGAACTAATTGTTCCTTTGCAGGTCAGAGTTTAGCGCTACCTTTTTCTCTTTGCTTTGCTATTCTAAACTAATATTGGCCCTCTGACAGACCTTAGCACAGCGAGACCCATCAATTGCAAGAATGGTTTTCTCGTCTGTATTCGAAACAATATTAGCCCATATTCCGGAGGAGGACAAGGAAGAAACATTTTCTGAAGTCCAAGGTTATTTGAAAAAGTTATTTTCCAGGTCCCGCTGTGACCCAGCATTTGTCGCTTGCCTGCACCGTATCTGTTTTCAAGAGGGACCTCTTGCTGTTTTAAACGAGAATACGAAGACAATTGACTTCGATATTTCCCCTGACCTTGTTGGGGATACAAGCTTCAAGAGCCTTAATTTTCATACAGGAATTATGCTCCTTGAAAAGCAGATTTTGCAGGTTGGTGCCCTGCTCTTTTGTTATCAGAATTTTTTTTAGTCACAATATCATCTCCATTCCACAGAAGAGTACAAAGCGTTTAGCTAAAAGGCGCAAAGGCCCTCACACGCAGCCTCAAGATACACAACAACAGGCATGGGCACAGCTTGCTAGCATCTATAAGGTATTACAAAAATGTGCGTATTAGTTCGGAGTTTCTGTTCTGACTGCTTCTCTGTATGTTAGGCTTTAGGAGAAGAAGATGTGTTATTAGGCTTGTACGAAAAGCACATATGCAAACATATGCATACAAAATTAGCTTTAGAAGCCGAGCTAAAGGGAGACTACATACAGGCACTAAATATTTATGAAGATGCCACCCAAAGAACCTCTGAATCCAAGGAAAGAGAGAGAAATGAGCACGGTATCATCTTCCTAACAATCTGTGCTCTCTTTTCCATGCTCTCTTCCGCTCTAACGCACACACATATCAGAGGATGATGAAATTATAGAGCCAAACGAACAAGAAATGGATCTATGGGAAAATGGTAGGTTGGAATGCCTTGCACGCCTGACAAAGTGGGATGACCTTGCTATGAATACTCTTGAGGAAATTGAACACGAAACATCTAACCTATTCGAACCAAGGTCTCTGATGTCACTTCAAGTATTAAACATTCAATGAATTCAATTTTTTCTAAAACGTATTTTATTTGTTTCAGGTATGCGGAACCGTATTTATCATATTATTTGCAGTCCCATTCCAAACTGAAGCAGAGGTGGCCAGATCTTTGGCAATTTATAGATTCTGTTAACTCCTCTTCTCCAGCGGGTATGTTTCCCTACTATACTTTATTATGTATCCTTTAGCTAACCAATGCATTCTTCTAGCTGGATGGCGCGAAAAGTTGGAGGACTATTTGCCTGAACTAGCCTTCATCGCCATTACTCACGATGACTTGGACAGGGCGAGGTATCATATCAACCAGTACTACGGAAAGTTCTTGGCTAAATGGGCTTCACTCCACCCTTTGGCGCTCTCGGGACGGCATCTTAAGCTTCAGTCCTTGCAGCGCATCGTTGAAATGGAAGAATTTCTGGATTTTGTTAGGTATACTTCCTACTGCATACTTCAACTTCCCACTACAGGATAATCTAACCAGCGAAATCACTTGCCAAATAGGGATGATGAAGAAAAGAACTTCGTGAATACCTCACACCTAGAAGGCACGTTACGAGCGTGGGCTAAACGCTGGCCTTCAGCCAAGCTGGATTCGATTAATGTGTGGGATGACATTGTTACAACTCGTGTGGTTCTTCTAGAGAAATTGAACGACCGTTTTGCTTCTTATTGGGCCAAAGAAATGGAACATTTTGAGCACCTTATTGAAGAAAAAAAGAGCGACGTCAACCAGCCAACCGAGGAAAAAGGGCTGGTTAGGGTCAAGAAAGAGAGATCTACAGATAACATGGAAGTTGAAGAAACAGCGGGAGTAAAACTGCTAAGAAGGGCCAAGCAGTTGTTGCTGAGCGAGCGTGAGCATATCTATAGGGTGATGGCAGATGGGGCTCGCAAACAAGCGAACTATTACGTAGCCGATTTATATATGAAGTTATCACTCAAAGCAAGCAAATCCGTTCAGGCCATATGCCAAGAAGAAGCAACTAATACCTTCAGCTTTCCCTTTTTCCATTCTCTGGTTAAGCTTTATTGTATGAAAGCACGGTAACTTCTTTTCTCCATTTGATTGACCAAAATAACGACGAGTCAGGTTAATAATTTTAATTATTTGTGTGCAGTAATGCCCTGGCAGCAAACCCTCATGACGGTACAGACAAGCTAATAAAAGCGTTGCGCTTCATGCTGAGTAAACAACATGAAAAAGATATCAAAGAAAGCGCAGATAATGCGCGCAAATTTAACATTCTTGTAGGCGGTATCTACCAGAATCTGGCCTCTTTAACTTCATCCTTCCCCTCCGAGATGTTGTCGTGTGTAAAGGTAGGCAATTTTTTTGCTGCAAATCAAATGGTTTTTGCAGTATCAAATGTTGCTTCATATAGGCGAACGGCATGGAAGAGATCTTTCACATTGGATCCAGCGAACAAAGCCAAGGCAAGAATAACGAAACTGATGCTGCTCATCTCGAATCGCGCCTTGTGCGACGTGCATATAAAGTACTGCTAAACAAACGCGCTAGCCAAAAAAAAGCATGGTCATCAGTTATTATTGATCTCAATTCTTATTTCTAGGCTTTTCATGATGCCTCGGCGCAAATAGTCAGTGGAGACACAAGTGCAAGCGCTGCAAAGGCTCATTTTCAATTAGCTATATTTTGTGATGACCAGCTGAAGATTCTAGAATCCAAAGAACAAGCAACCTCTAAAGAGGTAACGAATAGCTCATTTATTACTTCGCATTGCCTTCCTCACCCATATCGTTGTTTGTGTGACAGGAATCAAAAATAAGAGAAAAGCAAAAACAGGCCTATTCCGCAATCATCATCGAGAATACCCTGAAAGCAATGAAGCTTCAATTTTCAAGAGCAGGTTTGTGGTTATTTGGTTGATAGTTGAATTAATAATCCAAAAGAATGATATAACAGTTGGATTTTATAGGCGATAGGTTCCCTCGTTTGTTAGAGATAATTGCCTCTAAATGCGGCAGCCCAAGCCGGAAACTGTTTGTTCAAAATGCCTCCCGAGTGCCTTGTTGGATGTTTATTCGTTGGATATCCCAAATGATGGCTCTTTTAGACAAGCCAGAAGGACCCTGCATTATTCCTATACTCACCGAAATTGCCAACAATTATCCTCAGGTTAGTAAATTTTATTATTACCACAGGTTTTGGTTCACTGTATATTGACCCAGTAACCCAATATGTCAATAGGCATTGTACTTTCCTTTCCGTATCAGTTCAGAGAACTTGTCTGAAAATGAAAGCGGCATGGTTGCTCAAACAGTTGCACCCGTACAGAAAATATTAGCCAACTCATTACTAGATGAGTTTGTTGCTGCATTGGAAAAGCTCACCCATCCAGGTTTCTCTCTTTCTTTCTTGTTCTTACCTACAACAAAATCTATGATGCTCATTTCCCTTTTGTAGAGCACAGATGGAAGGACTGGGTTGAGGAACTGAAGCCCTTGATGAAGGAAACAAAGCACAGAGATGTTCGAAAAATCAAATCGCTCATTCAGACAATTTACAGTGATGTATTTGATACAAAACAACCAGGTAGATAATTTTGCAGCTGTGAGAACAGTAATGACGTTTTTAACACTCTGGCTTACAGGATTGGGATCATATAACAAACGTTTTGCCGCCGCTTGGGAGCCGTTGGTCAAGGGATCATTTGGAGCAGATGGAAGCACGCTAGGCAGAATGAAATTCAATGATTTTATGAAGCTTGTAGCGGATTTGTGGGGTAAAATGGAGAAAAATCTTGAACCAAAGAAGACACAGGCCATGAAGTTGCTGGACTTCTCTACCTGGCTTGCCGAGTTTGAACACTCTGACCAGACTTCACCTGAGGTAAGTTGTGCCATGTGAAGAGAAAGTTCATTTCTTACCTTGGCTTCTGCTGTGCAGTATATCGAGCTGCCTGGCCAATACAGTGGGCTCTGTAAACCCCAGCCAGAATTGCACGTGCGCGTGTCGAGTTTTGACCCAAAGCTATTGGTAATGGGGTCTCTTCGACGACCTAAGAGGCTGAAAATTCATGGAAATGATGAAAGAGATTACCCCTATCTCGTTAAAGGCGGAGAAGATCTCCGTCTTGACCAACGTGTGCAACAAGTAATGATCCTTCCTTCCACGGTTCATTCCTGCTACTTAATCTAATCACTTCTCCTCTAGCTGTTTTCTGTGATGAACGAAATCTTTATACATTCTCCAGCAACATGTAAGCGCCGTATCGCGATAAAGACTTACCAGGTCGTTCCAATGACCAGCAAGGTTGGTATGATAGAATGGCTTGACGGAACACGGCCTCTCAAGGTACTGCTAACCTTGTTCTTATCAATTGCGGTCTGGTTCCTCATATTTTTTTTTTCCTTTGCTAAGGAAATTATTGAAGAAGAAATAGCCAGAGACGAGAAAAAACGCACAAGTGATGTTTCCATATTAAGAATTCCGGCTGCACAGACACATAATCAATGGCTGCAGTCATTTTCATCTAAGGCCAAGCAAAAGACTCTCCCCGGCCTCTATTACGGTATTGCATAGCAGCCTGGCAACAATAATCTGTGTTAAGAAAGTATTTTAATACTTTTTTTTAATAGCAATGTACACGCATGCAAGCAGAGATGATACACTCAAGAAAGTGGAACAACAAAATGCCACAGTTAGATGGGATTTACTGAAGGTACGAGCTTGAGATTTATTTTGTAACTATGATCTGCTAACACAACTTACAGCGGGGTATTCAAGCACTTTCTCAGTCACCAGAGGCCTACTTAGAGATCCGAAGCCAATTCGCGCGCACCCTTGCAACGTTCAACATCACTTCCTACATAATTGGTAAAACGATCCATGAAGAGAGCTCTTCATTTTTGAACAGTTTATCTCTTACTATTCATCATGGTGTGAATAGGAATTGGTGACAGGCATTTAGAAAACTTTTTACTTGACCACAAGACGTGAGTATCAGTGTCAACATGAAATGGGGATCAGAAGATACAGTCCATATCTAAATCAGGTGCTTGTATAGTGGGGGATTGATAGGTATTGATTTTGGGCACGCGTTTGGAACGGCAACTCAGTTTTTGCCTATTCCGGAACTGATTCCATTCCGGTTAACGAGGCAGCTTGCTAATTTCCTTCTTCCTCTTGATTCTGAGGGATTGCTTAAGCATAACATGGTTCACACATTATCGGGTAGGCCTAGGAGAAGAGCAATAGCTGCCATACATACATACATATATACATAAAAATACATCCAGATGCTCACGGTTATTTATTTACAGCATTGTCTGAGAATAAGGATATATTATTAAACACGATGGACGTGTTCATCAAAGAGCCTCTTATTGATTGGGAGAAACTTGCACGACGTCTAGTTCGAGAGCAACAGGTAATTGTATACGTCGCACCTATTGTAACTATAGCATCCACTCTCATCATCATGTGAAATGGTAATCAGGAGGAAGACGAGGAGGTGGATGCACAGGCCTGGTTCCCTAAGCAGAAGATTGCAATTGCAAAGCGCAAGCTTGAGGGCTGTAATCCAGTTCACATCACTATTCAGGTGAGTGTGCCCTTTTTCATACCATACTTTTAACCTCTATTTCATTGTGTGTGCCCATACAGCAATTTGGAACTGATCTTAATTCCACAAATATTCAGGAACTGTCTGAGTCTGTGCATGCGAATGCGCCTTATTTGGGGGCCCTGAAGGACATTGTGAAGGGAACGCCAAAACACAACGTCAGAGCTCGCATCGGTGCTAAATGCACTTCTGTCAAAGAACAGGTTTGTTGTTGGCTTCTCTATTTCCCACCAAGTCATGGCTCAATCTCTTTGGAAAATTGGGTCTTTTGATTTTGATGACTCTCAACCAACATGTGTGCATACCTCCAGGTGGATTGTCTTGTGGACCAGGCAACAGATCCCAACATTCTGGGAAGGATGTATGGAGGCTGGGCAGCCTGGATTTGAAAAACAACAAAACAGAAAACAGAAAGAAAGACAAGTGCTTGCACACTCCCCCCCCCCCCCAAAAAAAAAAACAAAGTAACAATTCAAACACACTTACATACAAGCAAGCAAGCCTTAGAAAAAGACAACTTGACAAGTGCAACACGCTGTGTGTGTGATGCAGAAACAACCATATGCTCTTGCTGCTCCCCCAATTGCATGTAAGAATTCAGAACTGCTGCTGGCGCATTGAAATACAGCAGAGAGGAGAATGGACCTCGACTCTGACACAAACGAGTAGCCTTTAGTATTTGGATTGTTAATTTCGTTTTATTTTAAATAAAATGAGACTTGGTGGATGTTCTCTTTGCTTTGAGATCTCTTCCTCACTTGTGGTATGGTAATGTTAATTTAAATATTTAATTATTTCTTAAGTATGGTTGCACCGCTTTTTGAACATACGTGCAAGTTTTCGTCAACCTCGTGAAAGGACACCCTTAACTGACCCTCTCTTGGTCGTTTTTTTTTTCTTCTTTTGTTTACTTTTCATTCAAAAGTCCCTCCCTCCCCCAGTTGAATGCTTGCCTCGTTGGTCCTCTTCTCCCTCGGCTAAAATCTGTTTTGTGAATGATGAAAGCTACTCTGCCAACAGTAAGAGAGAAATTTGAACGCTGGGGCCAAGGGGATGTATTTAAATGGATTGATAAATGTAGCGCGTTGGAGAGAGAGCAGCTGTGCGACCAGCTTCAAGGTATCGATTTAGAAGACTTGATGAAAAAGTATCAAGCAGCCAAAAGCACAGGTAAGGTGTACACGTTGGGGGGGGGGATACAATCACAATGCAATGGGTGCACAAAAATTAATTGAATCGCAGTGTGGAGCAAAGAAGGTACCTCTGTGCAGCCCGTGAGAGCGTCTGTTAAAATAGCTGAGGCGAGTGAAGAAGATAGGAAGCGCTGGGAAAGATTAGGTTTTCAAAATGTACGTTTGAGCTTTCTCTTTACAACAAGAGTTGCCAGGCACGGCCTTCTAATAATGGTGCCAGATTGCAAAAGGGAAAGTGGCTGCGTTGGTTGTGGCAGGGGGCCAGGGGACCCGTTTTGGGAGCCCTGAGCCTAAGGGCACCGTTGACATCGGTCTGCTCTCCCACAAGTCTCTTTTCCAGCTCCAGGCGGAACGTTTACTGAAGCTGCAACAGCTAGCCGCAAAGCAAGCAGGCGAAGGTATTTTACATTTGTGTCCATTGATATGTGTCTTGGCTCATGAGTCTCAAAGACTTAGCATCCAACTGCATTTTGGTGACTTTCTATTTTGTATATTATAACTTATAACAGCTGTGCCCATTCGATGGTATGTGATGACAAGCGTAGATACTGACGATAAAACGCAAGCATTTTTCAAGGACAACAATTACTTTGGCCTGAATGAGGAGAATATTGTCTTCTTCATGCAAGGTCTTCTGCCATGCTTGACAAAAGAAGGTAAGATAATGATGGAGTCTGCATGTCAGGTTGCAATGGCCCCCGACGGCAATGGTGGCTTGTATCAAGGTACACTGTTGTCCCCCCCCCCCAAATCCAGCACCAAATTTTGAATACCAGTCCCTGAATGTGCAAATCTCTGTTGTTGGGATATCAGCTTTGGAAAGATGGGGCGTACTCCAGGATATGAGGAACTATGGAGTGGATTATTTGTTCCAATATTGTGTGGACAACATTCTCATCAAGATGCTTGATCCTGTGTTCATTGGGTTTCTGTATGAGAGTGATGCCGACCTCGGCTGCAAAGTTGCACCAAAGGTAAGGAACAATTATAGATATAAATTTTCATTAACACAAACATATACAAACAATATACATGTATTGACTTGAAATCTAAATTTTACAAAATAGGTGTCCCCCACGGAGCCTGTGGGTGTGCTGTGCTTACGAGATAGCAAGAACGGAGTCATTGAGTACAGCGAGATCGACAAAGATCTGGCCGCCAAGAGGGATGCCAGCGGTGAGCTGGTCTTCAACGCGGCGCACCTTTGCATGAACACGTATCGAATCGATTTCCTGGAAAACGTCGCACGCAACTACGCCAAAGCGCTTCCGTATGTGTTCCACCCCCCCCCCC
>MRZZ01000152.1:0-14200 GCA_002025285.1 Acanthamoeba comandoni | reverse complement strand
CTTCTTTTCTTTTGTTGTAACAGAGTGCATGTGGACTTACTATCACCAGCGACTATCAGAGGCTTGCCAAATACAACATGCATGCCAAGCCAAAGCCGAAACAATAATAACTCCATCAACATCAACAACGATGAGCATGACTGTCATCCCTTCTCTTCATTTGAAAGTAAAAATGCAAATTGTGTGCCTATCAATGAAGTATACTCAAGTGTTGTGCATACAAACCTTCTTCTTCTTCTTCTATCAACTCGCTGTCAGCAAGCATTTGCAAGAAGAAGAAAGCAAATGGAGGGACACACAACACACACAATAGTACACCCCCTTTAAGCTGATTCTAATAAAGAAGGCTTCTTATGGGCGCTGTGTGACTAAAACAGAAAGCAAACCTTGGCAAACAGTTCAACAAGTGTAGAAAAGGCCTTTTCTTGAAGCCTCTCCTTGTTGGTTGGTTGGTGGTACACACAAGGTTGAGGGTTGAAGAAGAGCGAACTGGTGACAAAGAATTGCCATCTCTTAGTTTCAGTTTCAGAGTTTAAGCGGCTCATAGTTCTTGAAATCACCTGATCAGATGTGGGCATGGAGCTGTCCATCAGCAGCATACTGTCTGAGCTGTCTGATCGTCTGCAGGAGAACTTGGTCCAAGCTTTGGAGAAGAATCTTAGCCTGCTACCCCCCGAAGCTCTTGATATCACCGACAAGAAGGCCTTGAGAAGCCTCACCCTCAACAGCAAGACGCTCAACAACACCCTCAAGGCTTCCAAGAACCTGGCCAAATACGCTTCCAACCCCAAAGTAAGTTTGCTGTAACTTGCATGTGTAGAACGATGTCACATCCTTTCAATCCCCCCCCCTGACGATTGTTTTTATTGTTTGTTGTTGCTGCAAGGTCTTTATTGACGAGCTCTTTCTAGAGATATGGGTCAAGTTTCCAAGGTGGTTGTTCCTCTTTGAAAAAGCAGTGAATTAGAATAAGAATGCCAGCCAAGACAATTAATATGTTTCCATCTTGGGGATAGAATGTGCGATTTTTATGGCCGATTGGTGGCAGGTTTTGGCATGGTGGCCCGAGGAGCTGTGTTGGAGGCTGGGGTGAATCTGATGCTGCAGTGGGTGCCAGGCCACAGTGTTGCCATGTCTCGCACACGACGAGGCACAATTAAACAAACCCAAACCGCAAATCAATACGATGCGCTTCTAGCAAAGCTGCCCAACTACAAGCACAACGATCTGAAGAAATCTGATCTTCTGGTAATCCTCCCAAGCTGAGGGCATATTCTTTTAGCATGAGAAAGGGGTGTGTTGCAGAGTGCAATGGTGGTTGTTCAGTATTGTGCCTGTCCACACTGTGGTGGCCATTAGAGAGCATCTTTGTGCCCCCTCGTTGGCTGGTGCGAGAAGAGAGACTTGTTTGTTACAATCGTGCAGTGATCTAACACAACTGAAAACGCCCATCAATTGATGTTTGGGACAGGAGTGCGCTGTAGATCTGGCTGTGGCTGACATCCTTTCTCGCATTTTGGACAACTATACTGGCGAAGAACTCTCTCCAAGTATCAATCAATGCCAATCCCTTAATCGCTTAAATGTTTTATTGACTCGAGCTAATGTGCTGCTTCTGTGGCCATTTATCATCAGAAACAATTCTAAAGCTGAGAGAATTAGTGTTTGAATATTTCAAGCCTTCCTTCCCTCAAGCTTTGAGTTCTACCGTGTGGACAGCTCTTAGAGACAACATATCTAAACAATGGGCCATTATTCTGTCTAAATTTTCTTATCACAAGTAATATCTTTATTTTGCATCGTTGCTTCATTGATGTTAACTGCTGTTTAATTCTAGTTTGGGCGTTATATCGAGTCAGCTTTGGAAGAATCTTGCGCAGGCTGGTGTTCATGAAGCGCGAGCGTATTACCAAGGCATATCCTCGATTCGGTTGAATGTATACATTCGTCTCCCTGCTCTCATTGCTCTCACAAACAATCCAACAAACATAACCGTTCCTTTAGGTTTCTGAAAAAGAGTCAGAATCAGAAAGCAATCGTTTCTTGGGTACAGTAGAAACAACCGCCAAGATATAGAAACAGATGTTCCACTCCTGCTTATTTGGTTTCTTTTGCGAATGTTATCAGACCAAATGTTGGAGCACATCAAGTTGCGGAAACAATCAAAGAGCATACAGATCAGTGCCTTGGCCAGTCTTTTACAGACAATTGACTTTACAGACCCAACTTCTCCCATATATGCAAAGGTTCTTCATTGAAGCAATAGGTGAATCTGTAAAGAGATAGAGGCATTAATTACTTCCATTTTCTATTATTTATCTAGGCACGAGATTTATTTGCTAGGGCAGGTAAATGGGCACGCTCTGATGAATTGGACGGGCCCTCCTTAATGCTGATGACGTCCATCCTTTTACGTGGCCCTCTTCAATTTTTCGAGGTGATTAAATTCATTAACACAACACAGTTTTTTTTCCATTCTAAGAAAAATTGACTAATCCACAGGTTTTTTTCCATGTGTCCACAGGAAAACTATGACAGCTTCATGTCCAAGCGCTTGAAATATGTGTGGAACCCTAGAAGAAAAGAACACCAACTATTATGCATTCTGAGATTGTTGCAGGTACCTTTATAATAACCAAATACATGTATTGTACAATATGTGTTGACTCTTTTTACAATTTTATTGGAAGGGTAAATATGTAGGTCGCAATTCCACGTGGCAATTATGTGGCTATAGCGGGGTTGGAGTAGGAGGTGCTGCTTCGACTTCTACATCAGCAGCACAACTCCACAGTTCCTTAGGAGCAACTCCAAGCCAAAATCGCTCAGATGACTCGTTTATGACTGTATCCTCAGACGTTACGTCTTCCGTGCCTCATCTAACAACAAATAATGCCTCAGCTTTAACTCAGGTGCATTTCACCATTTCAAAGTATCTAACAAAACCATGGCTAAAAATTGCATTTTTTTTTTCAATTCATAGGAGGCAGAAGTATACTCTTTTGTTTCGCTCGCCATAAATACCAATAAAATGAATGAAAGATTGTCACAGATAACATCTGCTCTGTTTGGCAAAAAGACAGCGCTGCCAAAACCTCTACAGTCTGCTGACATTTGCGTTAATATTGTGCTTCAGATCGCCGCTCACAGGTACAAGCGTCCATACTAAGAATAACATTATACTATTCGGAACTAAATTTCAACAGTTTATCGTTCGGAGCATGCCATGCTTTTGGTTGTTTGTTTGGGGAACGGGAAGGCCACGGACAAGGGCAAAGTACCATCGCTGTGCACTGGCTCATTGGATTAAGAGCAATGCGGATTATTCTCGACCCAGCCACATTGTGGTGGGATAAAGCGGCTTCTACTCTCAAGCATATTAAAAACAAAACTGAAATTAGTAAGGTGTATTCCGTTATACCTAAGACACTGGGATGATGGATTTTAACACGAGACTCTTATCAACAAAGAAATTAGAAGAGCTTGGTCATTGCATGGAAAAGTCAGAATTATTAAGGATGTTTTCTGATGTGCTCATCAAAGCGCTTAAGTTTTGTGATGAGCAAGCTGGCCTAAAAGTTATGGGCAAAGCCATGGCACCGTTACAAACCACAGCCTATTTACAAGTATTTCTTTCTCACTGCTGCGAATGGATTCTAAATTTGCTGTTGTTGACAAATTGATATTTTTATTTATTATCATCAGGCACCTTTACGTGAATATGAAGACAAGACAACTGGCAAAGCTGCTTCGGGGCAGGAATTTCTTGTATAATATCTTATAAGTGCTACTTCACTTGCTTCTTTTCCTTACCAAAATTTCTACATAGTCTGCCAAAGTTATGGCGTCTATTAGGCGTTGGCATGAAGTTATTATGAAACCTGCAGACCAAAGAGAACAAGAAGCAGAGGCCCTGTGCACCTCAACGGTAACTCGGTTTGCAAAATTCTTTTGCATTTGTTCCATTACTAGCCTGACATTTCATATATGCCAGAATAAACGCAGTCAAGCAACGTGTGATGAATGGTTTGACTATAGCGCGCTACGACCGGCAACTTCTGCTCAAACTTCTTCACCTCTACTGGAACAAGACTTTTCAAAGCTTGTAAGTATTCCTCAAACCTCATTAATCTGCTCACTAATAATTGTTTGGTCACTGTAAAATCACAGTCACTGAAGGAATTCCGAAAGTTGCACAAGAAGGTATTAAATTCATCCAGCCAGACTCTAATAGAATTATATAAAGAGGCTGTTACATGTGTGCCATTAGTAAGTGTTCCCATTTGCCTCATTTACTTGGCTGTGTGGATCGTACCGAAACTTATTTTGGTACTTTTTTAAAAAGGTGCTACCTAGAGGGGTAGTAGGAAGTTTGACTGACCCTCGGGAATCTATTGCACGAATTTTAGTACATAATGTGGATGAACTAGCAACCATATGTTCTCATGCCCTTCAGCGAATTATCACTTCCTATCCGATCTATCGCTCCTCAACTCTTCAGGCACTTCACACCTTACTTTTATCCTTGCAATGAATTCTGTGGGGTTCTAACCCATTGTTTGTGCAGGGTTTAATTTCTATAATTCTCGATATTCGCGACCCTACCGATGTGGCTAGTCTGCATACACTTCTCTCTCAGTTATTAACCTTATCTGACATTTGTATAGAGCGCTTCTGCGCAGAGAAGATTGCTCTGCCTGAAGAGTTTCATGCCCAGAACATGCAATCAGTAATTAGAGAAGTATTGTACCTTTACTTTGAGCGTGATTGCCATAAAACACTGACTTAACGATCTTATTAACACATGCCAGGGTGAAGCAGTTGCTTTGCTTAATTTGTGCCATCCAAATGTACATATTCGATTACTATGCCTTAAAATTCTGGATTGCATGCACAGCTTGTCTGTCTTAACGACATCTCTTCCTGACATAACGTATGTGAAGAAAAAAGTCCGCAAAACTTTACAGAGGACTCATTTGCTGACTCACTCTATCTCATTCTGAAATTCAGAGTGGCGCAGATGCTGGCAGCACAGGAAAAGTATATCGTTCAGAAGGCACGCTTCATGTTTCTGTTAGATGCAGCTAACGGTGTAGAAGCAGATATTAGGATTGTACGGCTACACGCGCCTCCTCTTTGTAGAACTATTTATTTAATTGTATTGGTTCACTATGCAGAAACATGATTCAGTGTTGGCAACAATTCAAGAGCTGGCTTTAAGTGAACAAACTAAATTATGGGGCTATGTACTTGCAGAAATCGGCCACAGTTGTATTGAAATGGTAAGAGTATGATGTTAGTGTAGGTTTTTAAAGTAGTTGCCTCACAAGTCTTGTTCTATTTCTTCTAAGAAATGCATCGAAACTTTGAGGATTCTTCGCAACCTGTTGCAAGATTGTATTGTGCATTTGCCCCCAGTTCCTATGGATGAAACACCGGAGGAAACAAAAAAGCGATCCCGTGTCCCTTGTATCTCATCCCGCCGAACTTATCTTGATGATTTTAGCACTTGCCATACTATGAGCTAATAGCGTTTTGCTTGCTCACCTGCAGTGGTGGGACAAGTGTGGATGTATTATGAGGTGCTTTATTTTTCAATCAGTGGCTCATCAGTGATTGATCATCGACTGTCTTTTGGTGATGCCTACGAGCGCAATCAGTCCATTCGGCAAAAGCTAAATATACACCTCACGCGCGCCACGAACGTAATTACCTACCTACCTATCATATCAAACTGAAGAAAGGACAATGCAAAAAGAGGTTTTGATCGCCAATTAATTTGCTGGTTCTAATTTGAACCTATGTTCTGAACACAGTGGTGGGCTTCGGATGTAGACTGGGTACAAGATGGAATGGTAATGGCTTGTGGAGCAACGCATTGGACGAACTTTGGAACTGTGATGTCTGCTCTATATCAGTCATACTGTAATGATGGCGATCCCAAGCATCAAGCCAAGAAACGAACTTTGAATCACAAGGCCCGAGTCATCTTATCCCGAATCTTTCGGTACCTCTTGTTGAATTACCATATTATCACAGTTATCTCCTTTTCTAATACAACTAATACATCTTTAAACACAATAGTAACATCACACAAGAAGAGTCATTTACCCTTTGTGTACAGGAAGACGCAGCAGTTGTCGTTCCAATTTTGGCGGCATTGCTTAGCGAATCCGAAACTGTGTTTGGAATGCCTCAACTGGGCTCAGGTGGACGAGGAAGTGGAGTAATTGGGTTGGTTATATCCTATCGGACTCGTGGCACGAACGAAATATTAACTTGTTTTTGTTTGTAGGTGGCTTTTTCAGAACGAGCACTACTTTTTAGACAATGCTCTCATTGCTACTAACCTCGCTCGCGCACTATACCAGGTACAGTGTACGATTGATTTCGTAAGCTTTAATTACTGGCTAATCCTCATTTACGAAATGATGGGCACAGGAATCACTTGCTACATTACATGGTCCTGTTAGGTTATCAATATTGAGCTCGCTTTCTGGGGAGCAAGAACAAGCCTTTAAATGGGGGGTTGAGAAGCGTTTTTCTCTTTATTCTCTCTTCCAAATGTCCGCGGTGGCCAAGGCCCAACGACTTGTATTTCTCGCCAGCATAAATATAATATATATATATAAATTATGCTACATTACCATACTTACAACTCTCATTTTTTTGTATTAGGCTGTGGAAGAAGCAGAGATGAAGCGACAATACCGCAAGATCAAAGACGAAGGGAGGAAGCATTCTCTGAAGAAAATTCATGAAAAGGCCCTTCGTCGCATTGGATTATGTTCGTGCTTAGTTTTACAGCAAATCAGGTGCCTTTCTGCTTTCGTGTTGACTCATTATTGCATAACTCCAAAGCTGAAACTTTACTCTTTATTAAGCAAACTGGGGCCTATCTTTCCTGTTTTTGTCCTACAAGATACTGTGCAATTACAAAATCGCATCGACCAGATCGTTCCAGCAGTATGCAGACTCCTATCACCTTCAATGTTTTGTTGTAATCATTCTTGGCCATGAATGTTGACTTAGGAGTACGAGGGTAATAACATACTTCGATGGTTATTGGCGTTCCATTTTGATTACTGCTTTCCATATTTCATAGATAGTACCTATAAGTATGTTCCTGTTTTGTTGGCAATGTAGGCTATTCTATTATTCAGTCCTAAATTGATTCATGTCAACATGTATAGAGATGACTTGGTGTTGGCGGAGGTATTCATACATGCAGTATATGACCAGTTTTTAAAACCAGAGAGCGATGTGCCACCCCGAAACCAAATCGATGCTCAAGTTAAAGCTTACTTTCACAACCTTGCAAGCTTGCAGCACCAAAGGCAAGTTAACATTAATAGCACAGCTTCTAGTTATTAATAGCAGATTTCGTTTTTTTTACTGCACAGAGAGGTTAAGGAAAAGAGTCCGATTACATCTGCCGACGAAGCCTTTGCTCACAAAATTGCACAAGCAGCTGGTATACTGCTGCACCTAAGTATGTCAACTGCTGTGTCACTTTTTTTATTGTCTACCTTATTTTGTAACTGGGCCATTTACATAACTATTTTTACACAGTTATGATAAACATGGTACATTGCTCATCAGTGGTTCGCTCACGCTCGTTCGACATGATGTCACGCCTAGCTCCAGCCTCTTTTGGTCTCAACCGCGCTCTTCCAGACGAAGATCCCAAAGCACAGGAGCTAAGAAAGCAACTTGGATCCTATCAAGTATTCATATCGCCCTTTATGTTTGATATCCGTACACTTCGCTAACCAAACATCGGTTCAGCATACATTCAGTTCGCAGCTTCCCGCAACATCCAAAGCCCAAGCCTTGCGTGCCTCTGAACTTGTGGCTGTAGCCTGTAGCTGCTTTACAGGAGCTCTTTTCAAAGAAGCTTTTATACGAGCAAAGTACATAGCCGTTTTCACCTATCAATACTGTCAAGGGATATAACAGTTTTTTTTTTGTTCCTTGGTATAGAGGCATGAGTCTGACTTCCAAGAAATGGGTTATTGAATTTTTGCTACCGTGGTGTTCCAATATTTCTCTCATTTACCGTGGAGAGGTAACACATCTGCCCCTGTCACATAGGAAATCTACAATTAAGTTCATTTTTGCCTTTCATCTAGTCAAACAACTTGGGTGAGTTTACCCCGGAAGAGTTTATGGAAAATATCTATCAACATTTTACATTGGATATTGCACAAACCGATGTTTGTGTGTTTCCCCAAGAACTTGTGCTCTTGTGGCAACGCCTCTCTAAAACGTATGCTTTAGCCCTTTACTCAATCCATAATATGTTGTTAACAAAAAATATTTAACTGGGCAGGTCATCAGATAATCATTCCTTTATCGTGCAGTTTCTACACAAAAAATGTTCCCACGATGAAGCTGATATGTCAATCTGCAAAACAGTAATTCACTCTTATCCTTTTTCACAGAGTAGTGTTTGTGCTCGTTGTAGCTAAAATCATTTTTTTTCCTGAAAAGCTGTTACTATATTTATACCGTATCAATCCTGAAGAAACAGCAAGCCCACTTGTCTTGCATTTAGCCTTCAGTGGCATTGTTCATACACAGAATCAGCCCAGTCGGCCTACAGCAAAGCAGGAATCATACGAACCTTCCACTGGTTGAGCAGTCTCCCCTCTCTCCCCCCCCTCCCGCCCCCTCTTTGTTCTAATCTGATGATGTAATATGCACAATAGAATATTATCAAAGCAACCGAACCGAGCCTAAAGACACTCTAGCGATTGACCTTTCAAAGGAAAATCAACCCAATCACGACCTCCAAATGCAACATTCATATGACATATCAACCGCTGCCACCAACTCCATCAGGTAATTACAGAATATTCGACAAACAGTTTTATGTGATTGTTTACTCCTTTTGATTACATTGGCTAGTCCTGTGTTAGGCCCAACATCAGTAAGTATGAGTGGAGGAAGTGTAGGTACGAGTCCAACAAAGAAAAAGGAGGAAGACAGGCCTAAGAGCTACCCCAAACTAAAACAGCAATCCAGCCAGGTATTTAATCAAACACGATCTAAATTCGCAACCGAAGTTCAACTTCTCTTGGTGTAGGAAGATGAAGAAGAAATGTTTGCGAAGGACAGTGTACGGGATCGAGCAAAGAGATCATATCATCTTCGTCTTGCTGCAGCAACCATCATTACTGACTTGTACGCACTACTACCCATGCTTAAACAGCACTCCGATTTTGATATTTGTGACATGCTGCAGTATCGCGGAAAACATACAGCCACTTTTGGAATATCTTCCAGTTTTATTGAATTACTGCTTGATACGCTTGGATTCCACGGAATCACGGACTTTAATGAAACTGTTCCCATACCTACTTCATGCCCTACAGTTGCAGCTGATTTCTGCCAACTGCCAAAATCATGGTAAGATAAATAATCAAACTCAAAAAAAGTCTGTAAGCACTATTCTAATAAGTAAATATTTTTGTTCGAGCAAAGGGGAGCACGGTGAAGAGTTAGCATTGCTTAAAGTGCTTGAAACAATATCTACGTCCATATCCATGAACTCTTTCCGTCTTCGCTGGAACTATACAGAGTATTCGAAGTCTTCCGATCATGACGTTGTGTCAATTGCGACTGTACGCAATGATGAGCAAGCTGCACAGATAAATCTAGAAGCAGAAGAAAGCTGGACAGCCACTCCTGATTTACAATCAGCTGCGATCACTTCCCCACCTTCTGATGCCAACGTAATCCGGTCAGCTGGATACGCTAAAATGACAGAATGGTGCGTGCACAGCATGGATGCAGGCAAGTTCGTAGCAACACTATGTAGATGTCTCACGCGTATCGATCCCGATATGGTCCTCAATTGGGGGATTGAGGCATTACAATGGTCTATTGGGTACAAGGTTGGTACCTTTTTTTGCATACAGGTTTTTTTTTATTGTCTGCTGGGGGCACAATCTCATGACCCTATCTTCCCTTTTTTTATACGCTCTGTTAGGATTTTCGATTGTCTACAAAAGCTGTGCAGATGTTTAGGGCGATTATGCTGCCACTTGGTCAAGACACGATAGGACAGTTGGTTGTCTCTATCGTAGAGTCTACAGAAAAAATGGAGGTTTGTTGTTTAACTAGTTGGTTTAGATTTGTTCGTTATTATGCACTAACATCTTTATTATTTTGCAATCTTAATTAAGACAAGTGTTGAGAAGCTACTGATGACGAAAGCCAAAAAGAAGCCTTCAACGCGCAAGGTAATTCATGAACAGTTGTCAATCTCGCTTTCAAGAGGCAAAATCCTTGAGATTCTACTCACTCTGCAGGTATTTTTTTTTTTTGAATACCCCAACTTGGTACCATCATTTTAAGCGTTGTCCTTATATCGCATGTAACAGGAAGCAATATCGCGTGTAGAGGATCCTGAAGTAAGGGCAATCATATGGTGGGTAGCAGTTGCATTCATGCATGCATGCCACTCAACCTATTCTCTGCTGTATAAACAGGTATATACTTTAGTATAATCTTACAAGTGCAAAACTTTAAATAATTGTTTTGTCTTAAAAAAGGCCTTACAATTAATTTCCACCCTCCTCGAGAACAATTTCTTCGACCAACTGCTATCTCCATCTCATCGCCAAATGATGAAACGGCAAGCAAGAGAGTTTTCACACGAAGGCATACAGCCACTTCTCATTCAGGTTGTGGAAGAATATCCATACCTTCGAATGAAAGACCAGCGTAAACTGAACTCTCTATCAAACCTCTTAGGCTCTTTTCAGGGCAGAGACTGAGGAGTGCGCAGCGGATCTGCTAGTTTCACTCGTAAATTTGCCTCGAGGGTTGTCTTTTTTGATTGATCCATCCCCTGCAAGATTGCCACTGATAATGCTGGCTCTACTTCCCTGGCTTCATCACAAACTAACTTTGTCCATCATACCTTCCCAACAACATTTCTTGGTACACCTTTCCCTCTTGATCTTATTTTAGGTGCACTTTTCTGATCACATACTTGGTGTGCAGCCTGGCCTCATATGCAGGCAGCTTGCAGAGGCCTTGCAAGAGTCCGAAATGGAATGGCCAGTGACGCGCGATGCTCTTACATGCTACGCAGATGGCAAATTCAACTCTATTCCAGACATGTTTCTTGATCTTGTATCTTCTGAACTCTACCAGTTGTTTTTGCCTCGCCAGGCCTGCTCATTTGCGGGTATCCCCTTTCTTAGCTAAAACATGTTCTTGGCATTTTCACCATACATTAACGCAATATTTATCTTTCAAATTTACAGATCTGCTTTACTTCATGCTTTGTGATGCACCCGAGGGCTTTGACAATTCTATATTCCGAATTACCAAAGTGTTTATCAGCCAGGCTGACAGTGCCTCATACGTGCATGCCTTTAAGCATGTAATCGAGGTACTGTAGTTCACAACATTGAACTAATATATCATAAATTAGTTCGTTTGAATTGAGTTATAATCAATCATAAACAGTTTGCATCAGAGAAAGTGGTTAAACTAGGCACAGGGGCAACGTCTGTACTACTGCTTGCAGAAGCTACTTCATGTAAAGCTCTTCCACTTGGCGAACTCCATACGAGCACCAATGCTCCTCCCCCAACTCCTCCAGACAATGGGCCAAATTCAATTAAGTAAGAAATTCTTGTTCACAAGCCTTTTTTTTTTGAGATGTTGATTAACTGGGCCTTAGGAGAACAGTACAAATGTTGCGCAAGATTGCTGCCACCATGTTGACGTTCAGTGCCGACGATGAGATCACTGAGCTGGCTGATTCTCCAAGTGAGGTAACTTACCAGCCTATCTTCTGCCTGGCACTCGTTGTTGATACACACTTGACGATGCCATGTTGTTTATTGTTAGGAGTCGAGTGAAGGAAGCACAATAAGCAGTATCAGCGGAATAAACATGACTGGTCAGACATCAGAAGGCCCAACCTTGATAACTCAAACTCCTAACAGACTGAGCTGGTAAGGCGAGAATTGAATCTGTAATTAGCATATTAGTACGCACAATAGGATTTTAAGTCTTCTTCTCGTCCATATTTCACAGGGCTTTACGACCCATACACCCACAACCAATGCGATCAGCCCGCTATTCAGAAAAGGATTCACTCTCTCGCAGAGTTACCTCGACCCTGTTGATTGCCTTTGGCCATTCTCTATTTTCAGACGATGAGGAGGTTCATGTTGGCTCTGAGGAAGAGGATGATCAGTATGAAGAAGAAGAAGAAGATATTCCACCCCGTACGCATATCGAAGAAGATAGTAAAAAAATATTCAACTCTAACAGCGATTCTGGACCAGATGAGCAGATAGAGCAACCACTGCCGCAAGAGCATACTCCTAAGCATAGGCGGCGCAAACCTAGCCGCCTAGTCGCATGTCCACAGCCCCAAGAAGAAATAGAAGAGAATATCGAAGACGATGAAGAGAAAGCTTGGCGTCGGAGGTCTTTTTCTCCACAAGAAGAACGAGAAGAGGAAGAGCCTGCAGATGATAAATTCAAGACTTTGAGGCTATCGCAACAAGCATCTATTTCCCCAGATCATGATACAACAGACCAGAGTCAACAACAAATAGATGTACAAACAAAAGAAAACTCAGAAATTCATGTTAAAGAAGAAGAAATAGAAGTGGAGGAGGAAGAGGAAGAGGAAACTGAGAAGGATAGTGAAAAAGAGGATGAGGACGAATGGTATGAAAACAAGAGGCCCCCAGTAGAGGAGATGATGGATGAAAGCGAAGAGGAAGTATTGACTCACATGGAAGACTCTGGAGATCAAATTTTTGGCGAATGGAAAAGGCTCGAAGCACAGATAGCATCACCAAGTGAACTGAACTTTATGTCCCAAGATTGCGTGGCTGATATGCAAAGCTCTACAGATAGCCATCTGTCGTCATCAGAACTTCAGGCATACGAATTTGAAGGCACAGCAGATGTGGCCTCGCCGCACGTTGCCGAATCGACGCAACATAACGAATATCTTTTGGAAGTACATACGGGCCCTATGAGTCCTAACTCCCTATCTGATTCAGGAACTGTCACTGCACAAGAAACTCAAGAGAAGGCAATAGCTGAGGTCACAAAACCAGTTGAAGCAAGAGAAGAAGTGGACACCAAAGTGCCGTTGCAAGATGAAATTATGGAAGGCACCTTATATCGTGAAGAGGCGACAGCACCACCGGTTGCAATAGTCGCAGAGCATGGCCAAACTGCAACAATAATTGACCTTAACAAGGACACCAACAAGGAAGAGGAACAGCCATTAAATTGGGACAAATTGCACGAGCAGAGGCCCGAAATGAAGAGAGATATTAGAAAGAAGAGAGAGCAGCGTTGTGGTACCTTCGGCAGGCAGTCCAAAACAAGGGCTCTTCCGCCAGCCACTGTGGATCAAATCTTTTCGGTTGAAGCTGTGGTAGGCTGCCCAGCGACAGACACTCCTTCTTCCTCCCCTCCCATAAGCACCACAACGACAACATCCAACACAGTTGCCACGGATGCCCAGCAACCGCTACCTTCCACACATTCTCTCAGCCCTCCAATCACTGCTGCCCCTCTTGCTTTGTCTCCTAGACTGCGCAGTACTACCCAACCAGACTCCGTCCATTTTAGTAATGACTGGTAATAAGTCACAAACCCATTGGTCTCTTCTTCTGTTTTGTCTACTGAATCGCTTTTGCCACTTTTTTCCTCACAAAGGGTGAGTCGAACGCGAGCATTGACCACAAACAGCACGGGGCCAATCTTTGGCATACAGCGCCTGGACCGCGAAAAGCAACGGTTAGGCAGCCGTGTGCCATCGTCGCCTCTGTTGACTGCATCACCCCAACAGAGCGATGCTGATGGAGCTCTTACCTCGTCACAAGGGAGCCCCTTAAGTCTCGCCACAACGCTGTCACCGGAGTCCTCCGAACAGCCATCATTGTCGGCTGACAGTGATTGCGAAGAAGAAAAATCTGCCAAGATAAAAGAAGCCACGAAGATGAAGAAGGTGAAAAAGAAAAAGAAAAAGGATGAAAATAGCAAGCACAACAAGCAGAGGGCCAGGGCATCCACCACCATCACCAAAGTTAAGAGTTCCACCATGACCACATTCACTCCTCAACAACTTCCCAAACAGCCTCCCAGTGCTCCCAGTACCACCACACAGTAAAAGGAGCCCCCCCTCCCCCCCCCCCAGCAAATC
>MRZZ01000143.1:0-10745 GCA_002025285.1 Acanthamoeba comandoni | reverse complement strand
GCAGTAAGATAGCGCTCAACCAAAGGCACGAAAGGTTGCAGAGGCACAGAAGTTTCCTCATCTCCTCCAGACCCTTCTGGCCGCGGAGCATCTTGTAAGAATACCCACTTGTACCTGAAGAGAGAAACGAGACAAGACAAAAATTGACATTAAATTCAAATTCAGATAGTGACATACAGTGGCATGTAACACATACATATTGAACTCCTCTAGACGCAAGAGACTTGCAACTTCTAGAAACTTGCACGCCTCTACAACAAGTGATCTGTCTCGTCTTCCTCGCTTGTTGGCCAGCACTCGTATCTTGTTGGAACAAGCCAGTAAAATTTAGTGATATAGGGTGTACAGCCCAGGATAACAGAGAGGCAACAATACCAGTTCTGTCAGAATTACAGGCCAAAAGGAGCGCAACCGATTAGGAGAGAACCGCATTAGCAGCACGCGCATGCAAAGTAAAACCTGCGGACACAAATATACAACATTAGTATAGTAACGATACCACCTGTGTGCGGTAGAGAGAGAGAGAGAGAGGGCAGAGAATAGAGTAAGTCATACACGCCGGTGGACAAGTGGGAAGTCGTGAGTTAGTTTGATAGCATCAGCAATGCGCTCGAGGATGTATGGAAGAGAGCCTGCGTGCTGATCAACTACACCAGCATAGAGGCCAAAGGCCAGCTTGTGGAGCTGTCTGGCTCTATTACGTAGCTCGCCCTCTCTGCATGTTACAATGAAGGGCAAGCATAAGAAATTAAGTCTTAAAGGTGGAAAATACATTTTGCACACACAGCAACAAAAGCAAATGGGTTTCTAAAGGGCCATAAAACTTACCGGCTTGTAAAAAGGGATATGGTCATGCTCTCCCCTGTCATTGCTCGCAATAGACTCTCTGTTAGATTAATTCAACAAAATAGAATTGAACTAAATATTTCCATCAATGTAAATTTTTGTGTGAGAAATGGATTCTTTACTTAGCAATTCTTGCCATGCTGTCTTGTCTTGGGTAATGATTTGGTTGATGACCTTGGCCCAGTGCTCCAAAGAAGCGGGATGCATAGAGAAGAAATCAGGCTCATTGTTAAATATCTCAAGAAGGTCACGCTTCCACATTCGAACTGGATAGCCAAACTCACACATGCAAGCTACTGCCTCTACTAACTTCCCAGCCAGCAAGAAGTTGTCAGGGCTGTCGAAAAGAAAAATGTCATTGAATTTCATATGAAGAATAATTTTCATATATATTGAGATACCTCTTGTTTTTGAGAAGAGGAAGCGTAATATTGGCAAAGGAGGTCAACATTGTAATCACACGCTCCTTATCATCAAAGACTAAGTCCAACAGTGGCATAACCACTTTACTCACAACTTCAATGGCCTGGTTAAGGAAAAGGTGAGTAGAAATATAATAGAAATGCGAGCAGACCAAAAAGTGTACCTGCACGCAGATATCATCGCTATCTACATCCAAATCCTGCAAATACTTGGAAGATGGTTTTCCTGTTCCTATGTTTTGCTTGCGTGTGTCTTTTGGCTCAACATCGTTCTCACTTGCGCCTTTAACGCTTTCCCTTTTTTCTTTGCCTTCTCTGGAATCACCATTCTCTAAGAGCATGTGCCTTTGACGGGCGACATCGTCATCAACGCGTTCTTGAGATACTGAGATATGCTCGCCATGGGAATGTGTTTGCGAACTATCAGAGACATGCTTTGTAATATCCTTTGAGGACTGATCAATTATATAGGTGATTATTTCCATGAGTTTCTGCAAATAGTTGTGCAGCTCTTTCTTCTTGCGTAATTCTGCTCCCGCGTCTCCACAATCCTTTATGTACTTGTACACAATTCTATAGCCGTGTTCGAAGATAGTCAGGTGCTAGCATCAAGATAGACTAAGAAAGAGAACTTACCTTGCAAGAAACAGAATTGAATGAGGATCCTGCAGGTTGAGTGCTTGATTTAAAAATGCCAAGAAGCCTTGCCAACCTTGTGCCAGCTGTTCCTCTTTTCCTTTGAAACTTTGGCAATAACATTTCACGAAATTAAGTATAATCCATTCTCTCCTGACAATGATAGAAGAATGAATTATCAATACGCGTGCAGAATGGTCGTGGCACATGAGCAGAGGGATATACTCTGGTGAGCTTGAAACAATGCCATCTTGGCTGGTTGTATTATTTGTAGTATCAGGGGGAGAAGTATTTGCACTGGAAGAATCTGAAAAGAGCGATGGGGATATAAGGCGTGGAGACAGTTCTACACTTCCTGTCTTCGGCAAAGTAAACAAATGGGAAGATGTTCCCAGCAATGATGCCACAGCGCGCATCACAGATTCTAAATTACCCGACCTGACCCTTGAATAAGGTGTTGTCAAATATGAGAATATCAGCAATGGAGAAAAAAGGGACTGGCTTGTTTTCTCTTTAACACGTGTCTTGTAGCTGCACACATACCTGGTAAGAATTTTGACAATCCGCATGAGTAAATCAGGCTGCTGTTTCTGTGTGGAATCAAAGTTTTTCTCTTTAGCGTCGTCAAGAGGAATTATTGAGGGCACTGTGGAAGCATATTGGGAATGCCATATATTGAGAAGAGATGCGGTTAGATGGTCGGGATAGTATGTCATGAGATCATCGATGGCAGCTTCCACTTCGTCCTTGAGAATATGCTCGCTCCGAGAAGTGTCCATGTTAAACCTACCACTGGTATGATCCTCCATTCATAAGAAATAAATCAGTATCACTTACTCAAATACTTAATTAATATTAGAGGGTCTTACCGAGTAAACGCGTAGGAGAGTCTTGACAAGGAGTGGAAGCATGTTAAGCACTTCTGCATGTATCTCCGATTTGATAGGCGAAGGCAAATTGCTATGAAATACCACATCCTTGACAAAGTCATATAACCCCAGCAGAGAGGATCTCTCTCCTGGAATCATGCCCGATATCACCCCAGCAGGCTTAAAGGGGTCTGAAGAAGGGCTAAAAGGCAGAATGGAATAATTGAGCAGCATGTGTACACACTTGGTGAGCACCAGTGCATTATGAAAGCAAATGCCGTCGTGGATGCTCTTGGTGGGGATCATGCGGATAAGAGAACACAGGCAAGATAGAGTTGGTGCTACAATGCTATCTAACTCACCGCGCAGTAAATTGACGCAAGACCGCATAAAATCCACATAATAGTGACCCATGAACCAATTGCAACTAACCTTGCTTTCTTGCTGAAGCGTACAGCAGAAGAAGATTACATCATCAAAAAGAAAGAAAAGATGAAGAATTGAAAAAGCAGGAAAGGGCCTATCAGAGGCACAAAAGTTACCTGACTGTGTTGTTCAATGGCAGGAGTCCATGCATGCATTAAGCCAGATGATATAGTGGAGAGGAATATGGGATGCTTCCAAACTCTAACTTTCTTCCATTTACGTTTTTCTTTGCGCACTCCTTTCTGGTCAATGGAAGATCTTGTCCCCATGCCCTCTTTGGGCATTGGAGGAGAGGGTGAAGATGATGCCTATCGGAGAAATGCAAAAGACACTATCAATAGAGCGAATTAAACTTGTGCATAAGACATCTGGTGGTACCTGCACAGTGATGATAGACCGTAGAAGATCCAGAAGGTGTATCTGAAGGATGGATTGAGGGTTTGTAATTGCTCGTGCAAGCAGCCGCAGCACAGTATCTTGCAATAAAAAGGACAGAGGCAGTCCGTGTGTAGCCACAGGAATTTTGGGAAAGATGTGCGCAAGAAACTCTGCGCTACTAAGTACAACCATTTCATTTATGCTGCGAAACTCCTCCGTAGCTATGGTAGGCACTTCGCCTTGGATAAATCTGTAAGCAAAGAAAAAACAGACATTAGTAAAATTTGTGTATTTATTTCGTGCCGTATTATTAAACACAGATTACACGGGAAGGACAAAATTTAGAGATGAAGCTGTATACCTGAGGGTGGTGAGAATCAGTAGCTCAAGGTACGTGCCTGCAGGGAACAATTCTGTCGCGTTCGTGTCCCGGGACTGTTCTCTTTCGTCCTCTGGCATGGTTATCAAGCAGATATGGTGAGAAAAAGTACAAAGGAGCACATTACATAGCTACTGCTCACCATCCGATGTGTATGGAATAGGTGGTGGTGGAAGACATTGAGCGTCGTTTAGGGTGATGAGAACCGGGGAGATAGGCCGAGCTGCGGCGTGGTGGAGGAGTAACGGCGCGCCCACGTCTACCATCGCTCTTATGAGCTTTTGTATGTACACAACGCGTGCACCATCATAGACACCTTCGTACCTTGTGTGGAACCACGACCAAAGGTGTGAGGAATGGTGAAAATGAAGAGATAACTTGTTATAAGGCCAGAAAAACCTGTTGCCTCGGCGCGCAGTAGATGGTGATAGCAATTCTGCCAAGAGAGGTTCCAATATCCTACACGAAAGGGAAGTGAGTTTCCGAGTGCAAAACATCTTTTTATAAGAGGTGAGAGACCTTTCTATTTGATCTAATGATTGTGAGAGCCAGGCACGGGCAGCTAAACGAAGGGCAGCCGGCTGGCCTTCTAACAAAAAATCAGCCATGAGGAATAGTGTTGGTACAGTGCCAACCCTGCCAAGGCCTAACTCTCCTGAAAATAGAAAACGTGGAGTAGCCACGATTAGCTGCAAAGTATTATTAATTTAGCAGATGTTTTTACCAGTGAGTTGCCACAGAAGAGAGAAGCGATAGCAAGCGCGAAGTCTTTCTTCAAGGTCCGGATGCACAAATGCATGTGCTATCATGCTTGACACTACATCCTGAGAGAAATCTTGGATAGAAAGTAACAAGCGTGCAACTTCACAATGGATTGCTCCATGAGAGGGCTCCAGTAAGCCCCATAGCTTTAGATGTATAACAGAAGCAAAACTCAGTGTAAACTCGAGAGCAGCTAGCTTAGTCTTGGTGTTGGAGTAATTGGATACCTTAAGCGCAAAGGACCTTAGAAGAAGGATGAAGACATTAGAATAGACAGGACCTGAATTTACAGATGCGCCTCTCCTTATGGGCCTATTTAAAGATAATGGTTAAAGAAAATTGAAGCTATATCAATTTTTCAACAACATAAAGAAGAGGCATTTACTTAGGTGGGGGAAGTTGTAAAAATTTGCATAGCTTGGCCCATTCTATAAACGTTCGTATGGCTCTCGTTGCTACAACACCGTCTGCAGCCTGAATCAGTAGGCAAAGAGTATCCATATTAGACTCCTCCTTTTTTCAAAATTTCTATGCCAAGTAGATCTTAAAAGTGCAGTGATTTGGGTTTACCTCGGTGCATCTTATAAGAGCATTCAACCAAGGTGTGAAGTATTCAGAAGCCTCTTTTACCTGCATTAAAATTCATAGGCCGTTAGTGAAGTAAGGATTAGAAGCTTACACAATACCCACAATCCTCTACCATTCTCTCTGTGTGTGGGTGTGGGGGTGATAACCGATAGCTCATGAGAAGGCAGGAGAACAACTTTATCTTTGTGCCGTAGCGTCTTGCGAAAGGTCAAAAGGATAGCACAGAGCTCTTCCCATACAAGCCACACTACATCTCTCAAATGAGGTTCCACCGCCCTTGCAATTGAGTCATACAAGCTTGTACTAAATTTAACAAAAAACGCTTCAAAAGCTGAGACACAATCAGATAGGCCTTTTCTTATATCGTAATGATCACTTGAAGGATTATTGTTATGATCTGTTTCAGTTTGCTTAATGTTCTCTTGTTCTATGACTTGCTTCTCGATTGCAGGTAATTGGTTAAGCTCATCTTCTAAAGAAAAGATTCCACTGATCTTGCTGATAATTGTTTGACAAAATTGAAGTGATATGTGGAGTTGCCTTAGGATTTGTTGATCTTCCACAGTAACATGGTCCTAATGAGTTACTTTCTAAATCAGTAAGCAGCAACACACGACAGCAAGTGGAGCAATGGTTACCTTTAAAGTGTTAATACTTGAAGTTAATACACAGAAAAAAAGAGAAGGTAAAAATATGGTCTGTGCTTCGCGTGTGTCTAGTTGTAAGACTCCCAGAGCGGTTTCAACAAGCGCCATATCACCACCATGGCCAGAAAAAAATAGCATTCTCCTTCAGATCGAAAAGAAACAAAACGAATAGGGGAAGGCAAAGACATTATACCATGACCAGAAAAGATAGAGCTCCTTGTTTAACAACTTAAAAAACTTCAATCGGTACCTGAGAAGCAGAAAAATGGTTCCTGATAAGCGATTCCAAAAAGGACCACACGGTTTCTGGCTGCAACTCCTCCAGTATGGCTCTCACTAACCGCGACACCTAGATCACAATATAGATGAAGAAAGGAATGAGAGAGGAAATGCGTTTGGTCTACGGAGATAAAGGCTCACCTCGTGGGAATGTTGATGCCCGTGGTGGTATTTATGAAGAGAAAGAAGAAGCGGAGCGAGCAGGTCGTCTACAATCAGGCAACCAACTTCATCCTTATGCAGAAGCGCGGTAACAACTTTGTAGGGCCGTACTGCACTCGTTACGTCACTACTCTCCTCGTCAAAGCTTGCCTAAACATATAAACAAACAGCATTACACACAATGGAAGAAGATGAAAATAATAAATTCCGTATGAAAAGAGCTTCTTTACCTTCAATGCACTCAACAAGGGCTCCTTAACATATTTAAGGAAATAAGATGTGCTTGACGAAGAGATATTTTTGTTGCTGCTGTTGGTGTTAGTTGTATTGTTCACATTAGATCCCAGCAGCCATGAATAAAGCCTCCGATTAAGAGACATCTCTCGTCTCGTAAGAACAGATACCGCTCCGCCAACCAATTTCGCTTCGTTTTCCCCTTCAAAAATCCTAATATATTGTTGTGAGCCAGAGAAAAAAAACAGAGATTTGAGAAAAACGTGAATGGCGCAGAGTCAAAATTCACTGTTGTCCACCTTTTGTCAATTGGAAAATGCTGCAATAAAAGATCAAAAACAACTCGCAAAATTAAAATGGATGGATCAGCCATTGCGCTCAACAGCGCTCCTAGCACCAGTGTCGATTTCTCAGGGATGCAGGCATCAAAATCTGTTGACATTTGACGAAAGTGGCTTAGCAAACATGGTACCAAAAGAATGACCTTTGCTTTCTTACCACGCGCGTCATGTGATGGCAAGCGGGCCATGAGAAAATTCATGGCCGGAATTCTGACACCAGGACAGGTGAGCAGCACTTTCCACAGTGCATGATAAAATGACTGTGTTCCAACAGCGTTGCATAATTGATCAAACAGATTAAAAACCTTGCAGAACAAAACCACTTAGTATTATATGAGAAACCAAAAGCTTTCTCTCTGTCTGCTCTATCTTTCTGTGCGAGTAAAATTACCTGAAAATAGAATTCTGAGGCTTCTTCTTCAAGACCGGGCAGTAGGGACTGTACAAGACCAGGAAGGCATGGCGATAACGCACGCCCAAGCGGAAGATAGTGTGCTTTGACTATCTGCAAAATAGTGGGCTAATAATTTCCAGAAACAAAGGTGCATCGAGAGCAGTGAAGAAAGGTGCAAGGTGGTTAGCAATAAACCTTAAAGAATTGGTGGCATTCAAATGGGGCAACCACAAAGATTGGACACGAAAGCCCAGCAAAATGGAGCATGAGAAAAAAGTAAATGTGAAACACTTGCCTTGACTTGAATGGAAGCATATGGAAAAAGAGAAAAAAGGCCTGGGCTGTAAATGGCAAGCTCTTGTGCAAATTTTTCTCTCTAGAGAGTGAGAGGAAGTGAAGAATTCAGAGTTTTCTGGTTTTAAAAAAAAAAGTGCACTGGCGGGAGAAGAATAGCGAGAAACCAAAGGAGAGGGAGGTCGTGCCCCGAAGCGAGTGAAGATAAACGAATAGAGTTCCAGGGTCTTTAGATGTACCCCACTGGGAAGAGATGGATTGAGGCACTGTGCAAGACGCTTTGCCAGCAACAACTTGCATGGAGCCACAAGTTGAAAGTGTGGGTAGGCGCCAAGTGTCTACAAGATGTGCCAACTATATGAATCTCTTATACTTGTGTGGGGGGGGGGAATATCCATCAAAAATTTGCTTTGGGTACCTTCTTCAGACGCTGCAGGCATTTGATTAGATCTGCCCACTCTCTGGCCTTGTCGAACGATTGAAGAACAGCAGACACCTCATCTTTGTAAGTTCTGTATTTGGAATTCTTTGTGTACTCAACATCTGATGAAAAGATGAAGAAGAGGAAGTTTTTTTTGTTTAGATGCATCATCATTTGAGGTGTGGCTAGTGATGGTCAAGTGGAGGAGACAATCCCTCAACTGTTGATCATCCCTCCCCACAGTTTACCTGCAATGAAACTTTGCATGCTTGCGATCTTACATCACCAAATGGGCCCTCCCAAGTTTTTTTTTTCAGCCCACGTGTTGGTTCACACCAGTGGCTAACCCTCGGCAACCCTGGTCACAACACTCTGCTGTTTTTGTGCTCAAAACCTGCTCAAATGTCCTCAATTATTGCGGAATAAAATTTTCAGTCGAATTTCGCCGTAATTCTCAAATAATTATCGAAATGGTGACGTGTACGTCTCTGTTAAGATTCGGACACGGACCAAGGCTTGCGGAGACCAACCCCCCCTGCGTTTAATCCGAACAGAACTAACGATTGATCGTGATGGCTTCTCTTTTCCCCAAAGCTAGAACTGCCTCCCTCATCCGCTCTACGGCTTCCCCCAGCCTTGCTAGAAGCTACGCCGCAGCCGCTGGACACCAAGGTAAAATGGGTTTCCTTTTTAAAAAACAAAAAAACAAAATGCAACGTGCATTAATTTTTGTTTCTTGAAATCCCCTCTTTGTAATGCACAAAGCCATTTTTTTTGTTTTTTGTTCCCACTGTTAAAAAAACTGTCCTTGTATTTTGTTTGTTTGTTTAACAAGGAAGATTCTTTTCTAATTTACGCTAAAAACAAAATGTACATTCAGGTGCCCACAGCAACCCATGGGGCTACTACTCCCTTATTGGCTTTGGTGTGTTGGGTGTAGGCCACATCTTCATCCTGTCACAGAGCCACACTCATGAGCACCGTCACGAATACTCCCACATGAAACAGTTGAGGAAGAGATTCCCCTTTAGAGATGGACAGACCCCCCTCTTTGGCGACCGTGAGGCTGACGAGCACCATTAACAACAGAAAATGTGAAGGGTACTTGCCGCAGCTCCAGGTGGTGCTTGTAGTTGTTATCCTTTATAACTTTTTATGGGACTAAATATACAATGCAAAATATACAGCTTCTCAAGAAGGCATCATCATCAATCTTCTTTCGCCCTCTATTTTTATTTTATTTTTATTTTTTGTTTTTATTTTTCGGATTTCGTTAGATAAACTACAAGCGGAGGCTCTCTTCCGTTTGATTTTTTATTGGCGGACAGGTACTGGCCGGGAGATTTTTCAACTTACCAAAATGGCGGGAAAATGAATCTAATTGGGGCAACGGCTAAGTTTAAGAGGGCTGCTGATTTGTTGTTGACTTTCCCAGCCAAGGGGGGGGGTTTGCCTGCTCTTCATTTTCGCACTCCAAAAAAAAAAAACGTACGACGAGTAACGGACCAACAGAGGCCCAGCAACAACAACAATCATCATAATCATCCCCCTCCTACCTGTCCTTCGCCATCTTGTTGAGAAGACAGAGAAGAGACACCCTTCTTGCAACCAAACCAACCTTTGCGGTTGCAAGCACGCTTAACAGTTAACCAAACCCTGCCAATGCAGTTAAGCATAAACAGAATTGGAAGTACAATAATTATTCGGCGCACCTTTCCGTTCCATACAATACCCTGCTGTTGCATTCATTGTCATTGAAAGGAAGTGTTTGTTATTTTTTGGAATTATTGTTCTACACAACACGCACTTCTCAGTCACAGTTATATATCTTGAAGGCGAAGATATTATTATCATGAAATTCTTGGAAGTCCCCAACTTTGCCCAACTTTCTGACTACTTGGCCGGCATAGACGTTGGTGATAGCTTGATATATGGCCGAATTGACGCTTTTACCTGTAATATCTCAATCCTTTACAAGAGAGAGAGAGAGTACGAGCTGAATTGCACCTGAGATGAGATCAATTCTAATGTCTTCATCTTAATTTATTCCTCAACAGGCAAGAGGGCAGGCTCAGATAAAAAACTGTACAAAGACCTCAACAAACAATATGAAGAGCTTTCGAGGTCTCCAGAGCTGCAAGAGGAGCTCTCCACCTCACCCTTTGGGCCACTTGCCCTCAGTACCTCGAGACGTACCTTCATTTCTCTAATCTCGACCCTTAATGCAAGCTTCCCAGACTACGACTTCAGGTATTGTCATCTATCTTTATATTATTCCATTTTCGCAGCAATCTGTTGCTGAGATCAAAACGATGTGCCCTACATATACTGTACTACAGTGCTGTCAAGCCTGAGCAGTTCAGAAAGGAGCAAAACATCCACAACATTGTGAACGACATCAACGCGATCCTGTCATCAGTGCTGCCAGAACCTCAGAGCTTCTTGTCCAAGCTGTGGAACATCCTTGAAACAGAGATCAGAGTGACCGAGTGCGATCTTTACAGTTACATACCAGACCCTGACGCAGATCCTTTCAGCGAGGAAGGAAACATGTAAGTCTATTCACCTATACGTCACCCAATGTTTTTGATTCATGTGCTAATGGGCCACATCCACATCCACATTCACATCCATTTCTCTCACACATATACACAGCTGGTGTTTCAA
>MRZZ01000132.1:0-10899 GCA_002025285.1 Acanthamoeba comandoni | reverse complement strand
CTCMATSCYYCCCCCCCCCCCCAATGGTGGACAGCTGTACAAGCCGCCAGTCACCAGAAAACACCTCAACAGAGCCAGCAAAGGCGGGACAGACACAACTGCGCCTTCCAGACCACCTCCACCACGGCAACTGGATCAACCTGAAGCTCCTGTTGCCTCTTCTTCATCATCCTCATCATCATCCAAAAGGCCATCAACTGATGGCAGACGGAGAATTTAAGGTCAACAAGGTATCACACATGTATCTCTCTAAATTAAAATCGCCATAAAATAAATATCAACAAGTTTCGCTTCATTGCATCAAAAATAATAAAGCTGAAATGAATGGTTGCTCTTGGATGGTGATCTTGTTGTGTGGTTTTGGTCCATGCTGTTTAGTTGTTGTTGCACTAGCACACAATGTCCCTTCCAAGGTCACCTCAACAACAACTACTCGCACGCAGCAACAGGCCCGACATTGTTTATTGGTTTTGTTTTGTTTTGTTTAATTGTTTTATTTAAAAAAATATCATCTTGTAGAAGAACTAATCTAATTAGTTAAGCAGGGCATAGATACTAGACCGACTCCTTTCAGTTTTGTTGTTGGTTTCTCTATTTACATCTGACTCAGAAGACGAATACTGTGTCAGGGAGGATGGTGAGGACAATGGTGATAGAGGTGAAGAAGGTGAAGATGGCGATGATGAGGGCGGCGAAGAGGCTTCTTGTCGTGTTTGTTGCTGCTTCTCTCCACACTTCCTCTTCTTTCTAAAATACCGCATACCACAAGCATTGCACAACCTGATATAAACAACAACAACACGGCCATTTTAGTAAAAAATGTAAAGAACTTGAAGTTGTTGGGCAGTTTCAATTAAATTGAATTAAAAGGAATTCTTTTTTTCTGATTGGGGGGGGGTGTGCCGGAAAATAACGTACGTGGCGGAGCCAGTGGGCCCTCGGCGCCATTGGTGGGATTGGGATCTTCCGCAGTCAGCACAGGCCCTCGGCGCGGAGCTGGGCGGCCTTCCTCTCTTGCGTTTCACTGGTGGTGGTGCCTCTGCTGTGGGCGTTGTCGTTGTTGTTGAGTCTAGGGCCGTGATGGTTGCCTTCCTGGTTGTTGTGTAGTTGTCAGGACTGCTGATGATGATGGCTCTACTAGTTTTTTTGCCACTTCGTTGGCTTTTGTCGAAATCCCAGTCCTCTGTGGTCGTATTTGTGGTCGTTTCTGTGTCTGTTGTTGTGTCTTCTGGTTTGACTGGCTTCACGCCAGCGCCCATCTTGTGTTGTAGCTGGATGTCATTCCAGATGAAATGTAGCCGTCGTTGAAGTACTTGGATGCCCTCTTCCACAAGGATTTCTTCAGGATCAAGCTTGTTGCCGAGACACAGGGATAGTTGTCAATGGGAGCTCTGGCCTGGAGGTGGTGGTGGTGGTGCTTTTGGTGTGGATGTTGGTAAAGCATTGTCTGCTCAGCTATTTTCTCTGTCAACATGGCCATACTTTCCAGAAGAACAGCTGCCTGGGAGATGAGATAGTGTATCCACACAACAACAAGACAATATAAGATTTAATTTTAGAAGGTCTAATAATAATAACAATAAAAAGAAGGAAAGGACAAAATGGCCAAGGGATGGTACGTTTGTGAGGACAGTTTTTTGTTGGGATAGAAAGGAGGGCTTGTGGCTGTGAGGCAAAGCCATCATGTTGTCGTTGTTATTATAATAATAATTGGCTTCCAATTCCTCCTCCTCCTCTTTGTCAGTGGTGGTAGTTATTACTTTTGGTGTTGTTGTGGCGGTGGTGGTGGTGGTGGTGTAAGGATGGGATGTTCGTTCTGCTGCACACCAAGGAGAGAGCATACAGTGGGAGTGGTGCGGTGTGTGGTGGTGGCTGTGGTGCTGTGTGCGGCGAGGTGTGAAGGGTGGTGGGGATTTGAACAAACAGTAAAATGAAAAACACACTTGTGAAAGAAGAAGAAGAACTTCTGTTACTGGCGTGCACGCTCAATCACCCTATCTCAGGGGTGCCCGTTTATGCAGAACGTAATTGGAGTCCGCCAAGTTTCGTTGCTCGTGAGCGCCACATCGCCATTTCGCGATGGCCCTATTCTGGAGGTATCTTTGTTTGTATTGTTCCTGGGGTGCAGTTAATCAAGCCGTTGGGGAGTGACCACTTTCCTTTATGATGGTTTCGTTGCTTGCACCTGGATCCCACGGGTGAGTGCTGCCACACCCCTACCGCAGAGCACACCGGAGACTCTCACTGACCTCATCGCAATCTATTGCCCAAATTGCGGGATCCAATTACAGTTCATGAACGTAAATTAATATCACGACCCATTTTGATAGGTCGACATTTAAAAGGCACCCACCCGATTGGACGCTGGTTTCCGTTAAATTCAGCACGAGCTCATCGAGACTCGTTTGACGGATTCTGTTTGACCTCGGTGATAATTCAATCAGCTTAAGAATTCAATGTGGCTCTGTGCACTTAAATCATGATAAGCGTCTCTTGATTGATACGTTATTGCTTTTGCCATTTTCACTAAACAGAACCAGTTTCCAAAGACAACGAACACCAGGTCGTCGTCGTTTGACGTTTTGTTGCACTTGGAGGCCGCAAGAAGTCAGATGAAGGAAAAACTGTGGGTCACAGTTTAACATTTATCGTTACCTCCCCCTGGTGTTTTTCTTGTTCTGGTGAGACTTGGAGAAGTTGATTGCGAATGTCTGTATCTCCTTTGGGTGCAACAACAGAGTTTCTGAGCTTATGTGTGCTGCCTGCTCCTTAGCCGCGCGGCGCACCATCGACCCGCCTCGTTCTGATGCATCATCACCATCATCATCTTCACCAGACCGGTCAGCCGTGCGCCATTCCCATCTGTCCATTTGGTCATATACCCACACAGTTGACAGGCTCCTCCTTTCTGCCATGCTCACCGGAGTGACAAAAAGGGAGCTTAGTTCCACGGGAATTGGCTTCGAAAGGAGTGGGTCTTCATCTTTCTCAAACAAATGCTCCAGGCGAAGAGTCACCCCGTCCTCATGCTCGCTGGCCTTCAGCGACAGAAGATAAAGGTTATCTGGCCACTCCTGTCCCCCCCCCCCCAAAAAAAAGAAGAAATGTGATGCTTGCACACAGAGATCTATCAATCATTCTCTGCCGTGGGGCCACCAAAAACCTTGCTCAGAGCAGAATAAGTGATCGTCGCAGTCTCGAGCCATTGCTTGAGAAGGTTGGGACCAAGTGGTGGACCGTAGAACGCTGTGGGCAGATTGTTGAGTTCATGCACAAGTCTATGCCACACCTGCTCGGTAAAGATTGGTCAGCGGTATCCGCCATGGTGGCGTGGAATTGAGATGGGAGGGGTATTTGATTGCCTTTGTTGTAGCGGCTGGAGAGTCCAGGAGCAAATAAAAGGATGGTCGTACTACTGATGTGTCGTTGAGGGTTATGTCGTAGGCCATGTCCCTCGTCATCACGCGCCGATGGACCATCACCTCCACTTGGCCTGCAAAAAAGCATCTAAGAGAAGAGCTCATGGATAGCCTCACGTCAAGGGCTGTCCTGTAGCACACGCAATGCAATGAGGGGGATACTAACCAGATCTTTGGCTGCTCACACCGTGGGACCTTTCTGCAAGGAGTGTCAGCTGAAGGTCGTTTTCTTGGTCTTTGAGAAATGTAGAGTAGACCATGGGGTAGTATCTCGCGGCTATGGCAATGGGGTCGTCCTTTTCCATTCCCTGCTGTTTGATGTGTGACTTCCTTACGAGCATGTGGTAGCCGTTGTTATCGCTGTGCAGCAAGCCTTCTGTGGCAAGATCTGTGGTGAATCTTGTTATGCACTCCTTGTTCTCTTCCAAGGGTCCGACAATGCTTTCCACCTCGATATAGTTAGCGCCCTGGTAGAGTCGCAGCACTTGCTTATGTCTCTGGTGGAAGCCAAGCGGGACGAAGAGAGAGAGAGAGAGAGAGAGATTTGAGGACAAGAAGCGTGAAGGCATATTACCATCTGATCTTTAGTACACTCAGTTACTTACATTAGTAAAAGTCTGTCTTACTTCGGTCAGGAGGGGTCCTCGTACTATTTCCAGAAGTTCCACTCCACCCTTTGTTCCACCATTCATTAGATCATAGTGCTCATTCAATATAAACAGAACCATTGAGTGATTACCTTTGACACTGGAACTGCAGGGCCTGTGGGCCTGAACACGTAATTGTCTGATGCTTGTCCAAATACATCATTCACAAAGCTACAAGACACATTGATTAGTTCTCAGACGGTTTGTGTCGATGATAAGGCCAATCAACCTTTTATACTCAAAGAACTGATTATCGATGGGCACATTCTTCTGGAGCTTCTTATTTTCAATGGAGACCAAAAGGCCACTTTGGCCTTCAAAGTTAAGCTTCAAGTGGTCATTGCTTACTTCAATAGGATCGGTACCAAGTTCCACTTTGATACTTTTGCAAAGAGGGATGTTCTCATTTGCTTGATCGCTTAAACTCACAAAATATGTGCCAAAACCCTGGAAATGTGTACGAGGAGGACAGAAAGAGGAAACGAAGTTAGAGAAGAATTTCAGTTTTATCTTTTGGAGGTATATACATACGAGAGGAGGGATATCCGCTTGGAAGTAAGCTACATAGGGCAAATGTTGGTGGTTAAACTGGTAATGTTCATCCGCTCTCTCTGAGGTATGAATTTGTACAGGAAGTATGCGCAACTGACTATCCAATATAACTATATCAGGCCTGGGTACCTTGATTTACATGTGTATGGGTTTTAGGTGTGTTAAAAACAAGAGAGAGATGAAAATTAGTGCAGAAACACTTTAATCTTGAAGGGAGTTAATTACAGGAATTCGAATGTACTTTTTGATTGACCAAGCAAGGGAGTTGAAGGTCAGAAGAGGGACATATTGACCCTTTGTTAATGCTTGTAATGATGTGGGTTCAAGAGAGAGCTGATCAGAACAATTGGCTATGAGGCCCATGCATTTCTCCATCGCTAGTGAGCCAGCCTTCCAGCCTGAATGGAAAAGTATTCGCTGAGAATTTACAAACTAAAACATATTGCAACGCAGGAACAGGTCTGATAACAAACCTTGGGCAAGTTCTTGTAAATACTGCGACAACACTAGTTCTGTTTCTGTACCTGTAATGGCATCATGACTTTTCCAGACGAAGATGGTATGGGGTTTAAGTGTTTGCATGTAAACAAATTAACACTGTAATTTCGAATCCAGTTATTCTTACTGCAGTACTGTTGCAAGTGCACGCCTTAATACGACTATCCGCTGCAGTTCTTCGCTATTTGCCTTGTCCATCATCTTTGCAATACTGTAAATAGCCTAATGGGAAAAAGGGGTAAATAGAAAAGAATAATCAAGCCAAAAAAAAAATTTTAGTCTTACATCAGCCGCGCGTATTTGTCTTTCCGTTTGCCTCACCAGGCCCTTGAAAGCGGGACGGGATGTATAAAACCTATTGTTGGTCGACCAGTGGTTAAAATGTATTGACAGCCTCCCACTCTCCTTGTTTGTATCATAAGCTGCTTTGCATTTACCCAGTCCAATACGAAGTGTTGCCTGAGGCATAGGGAAAGAAATCAGTGGCACGACGTACTTCCCAAATTTCACCCTCTGAGTGAAGGGCCTATCATTACAGATATACATGTTGATTGCAGTTAAAGTGGGCATCACATATTTGCAGAGGTGATATGCATACCTGGAAGTAGTCATTAAGCGTTGCGTACTTTATGTCAAATGCGTTATATTTGGGGTCTTCGTGGAGGTGCTTCATCAACTTGTCCATGTTTTCAAACTGTACTGTAGCGTTGAAATGGGTCTTATCACAGCCCCATGGCCTTTTAGTGTGAAGAAAACAATATGAGGAGCCTAATCATGGGATGTGTGGGAATAGTATTTTATTGAGTGTGACCATAATAGATGTGGTGTTCTAAACCAAGCTGCCCTCTCGACTATGTTAGCCACCATAAACTGCGCATATAAATCTACATTTGAGGCATTTACTGGAGCACTATGGGTGAGGGAAAGAGAGAGAAGAGCAAAAAATCAGATCATTTGTATGAAGAGCCAGAAGTTATTTATAAGTAAGTTGTACAGTACCTTATTCCAGGGAGTGTGCCATTTTTGGGATAAGGGATGAGTGCAAAGCCTGATAATATAATAGCAGTTAGATTGATGGCAGCCTGGCCACAGAATCTTAAGATAGATGAAATGGATACCGTTCCAGTAAAATCCTCCACGAGGATCAAAGGGAATCCCTCCATCAGTGCAATAACTATAAGTATCCATAACATGTGTGAAGGCTTCTGTTTCTTTGCTTGGCAGAGAGTTGCTGGCGCGCCAAACAAACTGCATACCTATAGTTCGGTATTTGAGTAAATAGCCCATGGGTTAGCTCACTTCTTTTTCTCAAAGAACCTTAACATGCCTTTGTCTTGCATCATTTGCTGTTTTGTGATGTAATGAACACGTGATATGAGGTGTGCGTTGAAGCCCATGAGAGACTGGAAAACTGGCAGTGTCGTTGATGCCCCAAAAGGATCAATTTGCCAACCAAATCTGGGCCTCACACCAAACGTGTCTTTGTGTTTTATAAAGCAGTTAGCACTAAAGGCATCATCATGGTAGTGAAACACCACACATACTATAGATGAATTGGTGGCCTTCTGTATACTGGTCTATGATAGAGCTGTAGGTGGGCAGTGCTTCGTCATTCATCACCCAGCCACCTATCACAAATTCAAACCTGTAAGGCAGAGAGAGGTATATTAAAAGAGACATAAGATCATGAGAATTTGAAGGCACCATGTGAATACCTGTTCTCTTGTACCAACTTTATTGTGATTTGTTTTTCCGTTTCTGTGGCTACTTCTGTCCACCACCTTCAAGCATAGTGTTGTAAGGAGCTGCCTTGAGGACAAACTTGATGTTTCTGGGGGCATACTTGTGAAACCAGTACTGCTCCACACATATGAACTTCCTGTGGGGGGCGTGGGCGAGCTCCTTCACCACAGAAGAGTATATGGCCCTTACATAGTGTTTGAACACCTGTGTAGTTTTACAGCAAAAAAAAAAACACAAAAGGAAGAAGAGAGTGGTGTGAAGATACCTGGGACAGGTTAATTTTAAGGGGAATTATCAGTTTTTACCTCTGGCATTGACCACACCCACCCTACATCCAAGTGACTGTGCATCACCACAAACACCTTTAATTTGCTAGGACCCAGCACTGATTTTGCTTGGTTGTTAACATTATTGACTCCAAAGTCAGCCGACACAAACAAAAACCAACAAGACAGAAGCACTAACAAAGGTGCAACAAAAGTGTTGAAAAGATTATGGCCATCTAATGCCTTTGCCATCACACCACCACAGGCCAAATTTACAATCAATTCTTTTCAGTTTGCAGCCATTCCCAAAAACCTCAAACCACCTAAAATCAAAGAAATTTTTCTTGAACTGATTAAATATTGGCGTCAATATCCAATCAGAAACAAGAAAATCGTTTGATTTTGAATGGTTCATTCATGATATTAAGATGGTCTGCTGGAATTCCAATAAAAAATCCCGTAAAATTATTGTGTGTTTTACGCCAATCGTTTGCTCTTTTACGCCCAAGTTTTAGTAAGTTAAAGGTCTGCCTTTGTTTCCTCCTGTGGACCACAACAACAACAATAAGCCGTTCCTTCTTTGCTTGGCTTGACACCCAATATTAGCCTCCTAAATAGTTTTTTCACTTGCCCCACTCTTAGTTGACAAAATGCAAAGATTTGAAAATCTTATGGTATTCGATGTTCTCCCTGAGAGGAAGGTGGTCTTCCTGCAGCACAACGTCAACGTTGAGGACACCCTGCAGATTCTCGAGGAAAAGAGAATTTCATCAGCTCCTGTAACTTTCCCTTTTGAATTAATTCCTTATTTATAATTACTTACTTTAACTTTTTATTTCAGGTGGTGAACGTGCAAGAAGGCAAATTCCTGGGCTTTGTGGATATGTTTGATATTATCACTTGTATGCTTCCCCCTCCCCAAGACAAACACAAAATCAACAGCAGCGAAGTGAAGATCTTATATTGCTTATTATTTTAAAGGCGTGCTTGGTTTATTCCCTGAAACCACTGGCAAAGACGAGCTCACACTTGAAGATGTGCAGAATCTGCACATCGCTGGTATTAAGCTCCCCCCCCGCTGTAAGTCGTAAAAGGCAAAAATTCAACGGTTTTCAAATTGAGATGTGTTTCAGATTTACTTATTCATATCCAATATCAACCTAGGCGAGTACTTTGCAAACACCACAGTAGGCCGAGTACTTGGTACGCAATTGTGTTCTGGCATCCTACAATAACACTCTATGGATTGCATCTAATTTTGTTGAAACTTGCAGAGGCCACAAACGTTTATGAAGGATTCCCCATCAGTAGTCACCCAGTGAAAAATGAAACACTGATTTCCAAGATCCTGGAGCTCTTTTGGTTGGGAGTGCATAGGTTGCCCGTTATCAACTCTCAAAACAACATTGTCAACGTTCTGACTCAGAGTGACTTGCTGGCGTTCATGGCACAAGTAATTTGCTCAACTACACGCTAATGCCTCCACCTCCATTCTAACGGTCTCTTGTTTGTTTGCAGAATATTCACTTAATAGGCGCAGATGCCCATAAGACTCTCAGTGAGCTCAACATTGGCACCAGTGCGCCAGTTACTGCCAAGGCAAATGAAATTACCAGGTACACTAGCTCTGCAATGTACATTGCAAATAAGCAAACTTGCTTTCTTTAACAATCACTTACCTTTCTTCCTCCATTCTTTTTTTTTTATATATTAAAAAAGCTCTGTGGTCTTGCGCCTGCACCATAAGAGATTAAGTGCAGGTAATTCATTAAACATGCCCAGTTTTCCCAACCTTTGGTATGAGTCCTTGAGTTGACTTTTTCAAAAAACAAATAGTGCCAATTGTTGATGACGAAGGCAAAATCATTGCAAACTTCAGCATCAGTGACTTAAAGGTATTTCTCAATAAATTACTCTTTCAAACGGAATACTAATCACTCTTTTGGTTTGGACTTTACTTAGGGTCTCACCAAGAAAAACTTCCCCGACTTGAAGCTAACCGTGAAGGCATTCTTGGAGAAGAGAGCAGAGCCTGAAGAGAACTTCCGTTCTGAGAGATCACTCTACCCTCTCACTGGTATGTTAGTTTTTTGCATCCCATATGCACTGCTAGTTGTGCTTTATCAATCCCCATCACTAATCTCCCAAAAACATATTTCCTCCTCACACTATAGTTAAATCAACTAGCTCTCTTGAGGACACCATTTACAAAGTTGTTGCAACCAACGTGCACAGGTATGTGTTCAACAGAGAGCCAAGTCTCTATTCTCTCAGATTATTTCTTAATATCATTTTGTTGTAGGTTGTGGATAGTGGATGAAAACAACAAACCCGTTGGCACCGTCTCCATCACTGACCTGATGAGGGCCTTCCTCAAACTCTAAACATGTTTGGGGGGGGGGGGGGATGATGCTTCTATCACTCAAATCCACTCAGAGCTGTAAAATTCTGGCTGTGCAGTAATATAACATTTTTTCTGTGCACAACCCATCATCTCCACTTGACCAACAAGAGAGAAAAGGAAACGATGATGTTATGTTTTGCAATTCTATCGCTCTCTCTCGCTGAACGAGTTGCCTTTGGGCAAGTATCTTAGTTTCCAAGGATTAGCGTATTGAAAATCAAACATTTACTGGCGGCCAATCAAAAATCAAAAGAAATATGGCTTCTGTGTCCTTCGAACCCAGAAAGACTTACAAGAAGGAGTTGGTCTGCTCAAGAAGAGACGGAAAACAGCTCCCAAATTGATGGGCGCCTGAGCCTAAAAGGCCATCTTTGTTTGTATATATTACATCTTGCCTTGCTTCAGTTCTGTTCACTCTTCTTATTTCCCAAGAAACTTCATTGTCAGTCTTTCACACATGCACTTATAAAAAGGTGGGCAAGGGAATTTTAGTTTTTTTAATTGACAGTCCATTCTCGACCTGACTTGTTGTACAATTGAGTTGAAGAGTGAGAGAAGAAGAAGAAGAAGGAGACATGAAGCTGCTTGGACTAGTGGGAAGAAGAAAGACAGCTGTGAACTTTGGAGCTGACATTGGACTGGCCCCAGTGGGAAGATGCGCAGAGGTATCTGAGCAGCACTGTTCCCTGGACAGTTTGCCTTTCACCACCTCACAACCAGCCAAGACAAGAGGAAGGAAAGGCATTTCAGGAAGACGCAAGAAGTACAGAGCCCTGGTGGAGGAGCCTCACAGCAATGTAAGGGACAGCGTGGAGATTCAAGAAAAGATTTGGTCAACCGGAGATGTGGGCATGTAAAATGTCTGCCGTCTAAGCCAAAGGAGATATTCTCTTTTCTGATTTGTGTACATAGACGTGTCTGTAGTCCTGCCAAGAAGCAGAAGCGTGTAATACAGGAAAGGATGTGAAATTCTGGAAGATTGATATTTTTTTGAAAATAAAACAGTTATTCAGCGATTCGGAATCTTCCAGAATTTGCCACTTTCTTCTAGAATTGTCTGGATATTTCTGGATTAATCTTGCTATTTATGGGATTTTTCCAGATGTACAAAGTGCAAAAAAAAAAAAAAACAACCAACAACACCCACCACATTTCAATGGCCATCTTGTTGCCTCAGCTGAAGCAAAGGCCGAGTCTTGAAGCAGCAACACGATCCTTAATCAATTGGTGCCTGTCAAGTGCTGAAAAATTGGGCTGTTCCTTTGGGTTTTCCCTCTCAGTCTCGGAACTCAGTGCCCCCATTTAGGCCCAAACTCGAAGCAAGACAAGAGGGCAAAAGGGCAAGAAGAGAAAAGGAATGTAGAGTGTGG
>MRZZ01000129.1:0-10245 GCA_002025285.1 Acanthamoeba comandoni | reverse complement strand
TGGAGGAACTGGAGGAGAGCATGATTTGCCTGCCCGACTGCACCTCAGCATGCCTTTCTTACAACCAAAGGAAGAATCGTTATTCCAACAATCTGCCTCTTGAGGCAACACGCGTGCGACTCAATCACATCCCTGGAATTCCTGGAAGCGATTATATCAATGCCAGCTATGTGCAAGGCATTGGCAAGAGGTGCTACATCGCTGCTCAGGCCCCCCTCGCAAATACGGTTGCTGATTTCTGGAGAATGGTGCATGAGCACAACATCATGATCGTTATTATGCTCACCCGGCTTGAGGAGGATGACAAGGTTAAAGCCATGAGGTATTGGCCAAGCAAGCCAGGCAATCAGATTCACACGCCCAGCTTGAAAGTGGTCTTGGACGAAGAGAGGTCCTACTTTGAGGATAGAGATGACATCATCATTCGTCATTTGCGAATTATTGCTGATGGAGATGCCTCTCCAGCGTCCATCTGCCCCAATTATTCAGTACAGCAAGTGGTGCAGCTTCATTACCAGGCCTGGCCTGACTTTGGATGTCCCCCGGCAGATAGCTTCAATGAACTTCTTCGATTGATGGATCGATTCAAGCTGGTCATGCCGCATGATTCCCCCATTTTGGCCCACTGTAGCGCCGGCCTTGGCAGAACGGGCAGCCTCATCGCAGCCCACATCTCTTTGGAAAAGTTGAGCCGAGGATTAGTCAGCAAGAGAGAAGATCTGAGCGCCCGAGAAATCGTCAAGGAGATGAGGAAGCAACGGCCTGGATTGGTTCAGTCGCGCGAACAGTACGCCTTTGTGTGCAAAGTAATCGATTCATTCTTTGCAGAATATGCTTGCATCCTTGAGCATCAAAGATTCCACCAACAAGCCCATTCGGACGACAACAACAACAACAAGAGCCCAAAGCGCCTCAGCCATTCGATGCCTGCATGCCGGACCTTTTCTTCTGTTTCAGTTCATGGATGAATGAATGAATGAATGTGAGGCAAAGGAAAAGGTACATACTATACATACATATACATTTTTATATTTATGTACACCTTGCCTCACATTACATTAAATGTTTTGTGTAAAGAGAGAGAGAGAGAAAGAGATGTATATAGTGTCACGATATTTATTGTGTAAAGAGAGAGAGATTGAGAAGAATGAATTTAACATTATGTTGTAAATATGTGCCACATAAAAAATATATAAATTTATAGTTTGTGTTATATATTAATAATACAAGCAAACACAAGTTATGAAGCCTTTGTCTATTTTCTTCTTTTTTTAAACTATTCATTGTCAGTCAGTGCATTTCCATAATCACTTTATTTTTGCGGAGATCTCAAATTCTCAATAAAGAAAAGATGTGATGAATGAATGAATGAATGAATACTTTATGTGCGACCTTTGATTCCATTCTGTGCACATCCCACTGGTTGAGCAGCAAGGTAAGTGTTGAAGAATGAAAAGCCAAAATGAAAATTGAAAAAAGATGGTTTGTGCCTTTTTACAAAGATGTGATGAATCTTTGTTTCTTGTCTTTGGGGGGGGGGGCACGAGTGACATTTAATGGAGAGTTGTTTGGGCACAACTCACATTTGTAAGTTTACTCCAAGTCCAGGCCTACATGTAAGAACAAGGCTCTGTTTGAATGCCATAGCAGTGCTCACTTCTTCCACCTTCTCTCAGTCAAGATTGAATGGTCATTGTTTGTCTAATATCACCTTATGCACTCTTTGGCCCTGCTCTGAGCCTTTTTCTTTCTCGCATTCTCTATGTCTCTACTTGCAGAAGCAACAACAACAACAACAAGAAGGCAAGGTTTCGCCTGGCACAACAATTTGCTTTCCATTCAAGGTGGTTCTTTGAACTTCACGCACCCATCTGTTTTATTTTTGATGAGATGGTGATAGTTCAAGTGTCTGGGGTAGTCAACAGTCAACACACAAACTCATCTCTCTCTATCTCTCTCTCCCTTTCTAGTTCATCATCAATTGATCTAGATGTCCTCCCAGGAACATGCCTCTCATTTAGGGCTGGCCTTCTTCTTCAGCTTCTTCTTCCTTAATGGATTCTTTAAATTCCTTGGCAACAGCTTCCTTTCTGCACTGCAAGTGTGCCCAATATGCCTCCCACCGTGAGCAGGAAAATGGGAGATCCCATTTTGCCATTTGGCCATATTGGCACATAATTGGCACATAATGAATGGGAAAAAACAGATGACAGGACCCTCTTTAAGTAAGGTCAGAGGCCCACAACTCAATTTCCCAGCTGTTCCCACGCATCCTCCACTCATTTGTATTTGCCTTCCTCTCCCTCTATTATTTATTTATAGAGACTCTCTCTCAGGGGTGTTCTTCTTCCCTCTTCTTCAATACTCCACACACACACGCACACAACACACACTCTTACTCACCTGTGCATGGTTCACTTGTAATCAATATAGCAACACTACTGACAAATACTAATTACTACTAACTAACAAATGGCACAAATAGCAAGAACCCTCAGAACGCCATCCGTGCTGGCTGCAACTACTAAATGTCCCTTCATTAGCATATCAGGAAGCACACCAGCAAGCCACATTGCCACCACTGCAAACAGCGAATGCCCCTTCCTTACCTTGGCAGAGAAGACTAGCCCAAACAAAAAGAGGTCTCTTTGCACAGCGACAAGCCCCAGCCGGACTGTCAACGCTCCACACATGAACATGCCAAGACAACAGACTCTTGGAACGCTTGAGTTGGATGAAGAACAAGCCAATTGCTTGCTCCATTCCATGAAAGAGATACAAAACACCTTGGAGAGGGAGATAGCGCTAGAGTTTGAAGAGAAGCGGCCTCAGAGGAATAACAATGAGCCCAGGAGTAAAGGTAAACTTGAAAATAATAATAATAATAATCAAAAAATGGCTGTAACTTAACTCTTTTTCAAACATCTACAAACAGGCAAAGTCGAAGGAGCTCTTGGCAAGTACAATGCCCAATTTGAGGAAGCCCTTAGCAACATCAAAAAAGAGGGACGATACAGAGAATTTGCTCACATTGAAAGACGCGCGGGCCACTTCCCAGAGGCGCTGCTGCATCATCAGAACAACAAAGAAGGAAAACCACAAATAGATCCCATCACCGTTTGGTGTTCCAATGACTACTTAGGCCAAGGACAAAATCCTGAAGTCCTGGAGGCTTTCACAGAAGCCATTGAAAAGGCAAATTGTCTCTCCTTCTTGTGGCCCTGTTTGACCAACACAATTCTAAATTTTTCCCCATTGTTTGTATATACAGTGTGGAGCGGGAGCAGGTGGCACACGCAACATTTCAGGAACAAGCCACTACCATGTGGCCCTAGAGAAGGAACTTGCCGACTTGCATGACAAGGAATCTGCTCTTTTATTCCATTCTGGATACATCGCCAATGAGGCGACCATTACCACCATGTCTAAGCTGATACCAGGTTCGATTACAACCTATCAACAGTCACATGTATGGTATGTTATTATTAACAATCGCTTTTTCATTTTTAAGGGATGGTGATATTTTCAGATGAGTTGAATCATGCTTCTCTGATTTCTGGAATTCGAGGATCTGGGTGTGAAAAGAAGGTCTTTAGAAACAATGACGTTGACCACTTGCACGACCTGATGAAACAATATCCTAAAGAAGTCCCCAAGCTCGTGGTCTTTGAATCTGTCTATTCCATGGAAGGTGAGTGTACACTCTTAATCCATGTCCGTTTCTTGAGGTGCTCATCTAATTTCCTATTCACTCTCAGGTAACATTGGACCGCTAGAGAAGATATGTGATGTGGCAGAGGAACACAATGCCATGACATTGTGTGACGAGGTTCATGCTGTGGGGCTTTATGGCCCAAGAGGAGCAGGCATTGCAGAGAGAGACGGCGTAATGGATCGCATCTCAGTCATCACTGCTACGCTGGCAAAGGGATTTGGTGTGGGAGGTGGCTACATTGCCTCCTCCTCTCCTCTCATAGATGCAGTGCGCTCCTTTGCGCCAGGATTCATCTTCACTACCTCGCTAAACCCTCCCATGGCATCAGCAGCTCGCGCAAGTGTTGCCTACCTGAAGTCCCATCCAGAGCTGCGTGATCAGCATCAGGAGCGTGCAGCCAAGCTCAAGAAGGAGCTCAGGGATGCAGGCCTGCCCATCATGCCTTCCCAGACGCACATTGTTCCCGTCTTTATTGGAAATGCTGCACTATGCAAGAAAATCTCTGATGAGCTGCTGCACAAGTATGGCATCTACGCACAGCCCATCAACTATCCGACTGTTCCCAAGGGCGAAGAAAGGCTGAGGCTCACTCCATCGCCGTTCCACACGGACGCCATGATGAGCCACCTAGTCTCCTCCCTCCAAAGTGCTCTCAGCGATCTGGGCACTGAGCAAATGCGTTCTGCCTATGCCCAATACATGCAGCGCCACGCCTAAACTAGTTCTACAGAAATACATAATGAAAGATGTGTGACACACGTCTTTGGACTTTCCCAATTTCATTCTTTTATGTTTCTCAGGAATTGTTGTAAAATATATTACTTGTTCTTCAATACTTTTTCTTTTGGGCTCTCTCGAATGAGTTGAAGTGTACAACCATATTGTGAATCAGATGAAAGCCATCTACAGGCGGCCACTTTTTAGTTACTACAATGCTCAAGGTTTTATACTATGAGTCGGCAAGCATAAGAGCAGAGTAACATGATCTCATCTGTGCTGTAATTTGCCTGCTTTACATTCTTCTTGGGAATGGCACAATCTTCATGGTAATGATGATCACTGGTTGCTTTCGAAAGGTGGAAGGTACAAGTCCAACACCCTTACAGTCTCTTGGGCTCTCAAAATGAGCAAAAGTAAATCATAATAAGTCAATGGTGCGCATTGGGCATGTCGACGTGGTGCTGTTTTTTTTGCTCCAATTATGCGACTCTTATTTTGCACAAAGTTGTAAATTAACAGCAACTTTATTGATTCTCAGGCTTCTTGCAAGAAGATTAACTTAGGGAAATGAGATTGTGATGGTGGAGGAAGCGCAGCAGACTAAGCTGGCCTGCATCCAGCACGAATCCTCCGCCTAGTTCAAGCCGCTTTAGCACTGCACTTTCCTAAATGGAAGAGAAGTCAAAGGATGAAAGACAAAGAGGGGAAGAAAGGGAATATATGTACAACGGCCCATTTGGTGAGCATTTTGATGTGATCGGAAGAAATGTCAGGATGGTCGGTGGCCAGAGAAAGGTCTGTTAGAGCTGAGGAAGTGCTCTGAAGGGCTTTTACCAACGCCCTAAAGCCCTCACCAGACACTTTGTTTCCTGACTATAACAGAAGTAATTCAGACAACCTAATTCAAAATGTTCTATTCTAGTGGGCTACTTAGATGTGGATAGAATCTTACAAGGTGCAAGGAAGTGATAGTAGTGTTTTTCTCCAGCATGGCTGCAATGTTCTTGATACCCTTGTCACCTTATTCAAGATCTTTAGCAAAGTTCACCACTAAGAAGAATAAACATGATGTGCTACAAGGAGCTTACCAATGATGTTGTCGGTCAGGATAAGGCTGGTAAGTGGGTGAGGTTTAGCTGAAGAGGATACTCCGAGTGAGTTGGCCAGTGCTGAGGCACCAGAGCTGGTGATATTGTTGACGCTCATATTTAAGGTAGTCAGGACACTGTTAAAAGCATTCCACCAAAGAAGTAGGCGGTGAGTTAGAAGTAAAAACTAGTTAGGATGAGGCATATCCCACATTGTAGAAGCAAGAGCTTTGGCGATTATCTTGCAGCCTTGGTCAGCAAGATTGTTGTCTTTCAGGTTCAGATATTTCAGAGTTGTGTTGTTCTTCAGTACCTGTGTGCACACATTCTTAATGACTAAATTCGTTGGATAGAAGGAGAGAATACTGCTTACCTCTGCAATATGTTTTCCGCTGTCTTCATTCAGAAAGTTGTTTCTCAGGCTAAGAATTCTGATGGAAGTGTTGAGTTTCAGAGCCTCACAAAGAGGCTCAATTGAAGTGTCTGTAAGTCCATTGTTGTCGAGTACCAAGCTTTGCAGAGTAGCATGGACTTTTATAGTTGCACTGATGGCAGTGATGGCATCCAATGATAGGGTAGTATCCCTGATGCTCAGTTCCTTCAAAAATGGATTATTCAGGTAGTGTATGACCTTGAGTTGAGGTATAGCAGAACCGGATTCCTCAGCCTTGATCTTTTTTATATATCCAAGCTCAGCATGCTTAGAAGTTAGCATCAACAGCCACTCGTAGGTCTCAACTTCAGTTTCTGCGTAGAAATACAGTTTACGTCCCTCACCAGTGGTGACCAGGATACATCTCTGTTTCAGGACTCCAGTTAGTAAATGTTCACTTATCACTTTGATTCATTTTGGCAACTTGTCTTGAATGCAAGAGTACCTTGGGGCTTCCTTCTCGGTTAATCAGATCTTCAATGGTAACATCTTGTAGGTCAACTGTGCCCTTAGGAGTCTTGTCAAACTGTCGTTGGTAGTACGTCAACACTGAGCCCTATAAAAGATAAGTTTAGATTTTCCATACTAGTACTGAATGCTGAGTACTTGGGAGCGCACCTTAATGACGATCCAGCGAGGATTCCAAACGACTTTCTTGCGTCCCTTCTTGTACATCCACCCAAAGGCCTGCTCCTTCAATGGTTCAATACCAAAAGTCAATCTCTCTTTCCTTCATCCTAGCGTAATGTAGGATGCTCTTGTACCTCATTACTCATCATATTGTAAACATCCCATTCGGTGCAGTCACCTGYATTTGYTATTTGCCTCCTGTGSCCCAGATAGTAATCATAATAAGATTATTATTATGATCACGACAGAAGATCACTGAATCAGAGAAGAGTGAAAGAAACAATTTAATACCTCACATCTAAGAGCCTAGTAATCTGGATGTCCGTACTTCCTCTCTGAAGGGAGGGACGGGATCTTCATAATCATCCTCAATAATATTCTGGTAATTCGGGACACATATCACMGAGTWSMKTTGATATCCAAAACACACAAATAATAAAGCAGAATTCCGAGTCTGGTAAATACCTTGGCTCTTAAAATCTGTACAAGAGAGTTGAGCTTGGTTTCCAAGTCTTGATTTTGCTTCCTGAGAAACAGCCTTTCACTTTCTTCTTCGCTCAGTTTGTTCTCTACACGCTCCAAAACTTCCTGCTCAAAAGTTTGAATCAGTGTGTCCCATTCATACAGAGAAGAAAGGGTTTGGAATTCTCAAACCTGGAAAGTCTGGGGATAGCTGGAAATCCAAGGTTTTTTTGATTGGTTCTATGAATGCGATCAAGAGTGAGAACTATACAAAACGAAAGGCACAGGTAACAAGAAGCTTACTCTGTCCAATGGTGTAGCCTCTTTATTGGTATCTGGGTCCTCATCAAGCCTGTAGGTTCCAGTTGTTCTTTGGACAGATGAAGAAAATGGCTTGATTCTGCTACCAAAGGCATGTAATTGAAATTCCTTTACCCTATCAACAAACGACGAATTGCTTGGCGGAGGCTCTGACTCTTGGGCGGAGTCCCTTGGGTTCCTGTGGAGTCCTTTAATCATTTTCCCCACCTGTGCGGACCTCTTTTTATCTTTTTGAGGAGGAGGAGAACATGGAAGACCATCGTTGTTCCTCTCTTGCAGTGCCTGTTCTGTCTGGAGAAGGTGCAGAGGGTGGAATTAGATTATTCCAAGATGGACCAGCCATGGAAATGATAATATAATTACCAAAGGGAATGGGGATGCCATGTCTGCATATTCAGTCACATACTCATATGGGAACCATCCCTGTGAATGAGGAAGCTAGTGATAAGCAGAAGATTGACACAGAAGTGGAAGAGTTGGAATTTGTTACAATTTTGTTGCTTTGTAGCTGACCCTTTGCCCACCCAGAGTCATCCTATAAGTGCACATCTAAATTGAGTGTCTGCTCAAGTTCGTCTCACACACCACAAACAACACCAATACAAGTTTCATTGAGGAATTTTTCCCACAAAGGAATTCTCATGGTCCCACCACTGTGTCATACCTCCAAATGATCACTTGAGTGTATTCAGTGTAAACACCCCTTATATTAATGTGGGTATGAGTGGATGAGAACTACTTGCCTTGTAGAGAATGGCCAGCATCTCTCCTTTGGAGAAAGAGATGGCCGCAGAGGAGTTAGAAGCGAAAGCTGAGCCATCAAAGTTGCAAACAGCCTGCACATAAACAGGTTTGTTGCGGTCCGTCATGGGGCGAGCTTGTGAAGATACTTCAAGGGCAGCTCAGTGTGTGCAAGTGCAGAGGAAGGAATATCAAAAAAGGGGCTTTAAAAAATGCAAGGGTGGGAACCAAGTTGCTTTAGCAACCTAGGATGCCAAGGTTTCCCAGTCAGGGAAAAAACAAAGTCCATGGAGCAACAGTGGGTTTGTATTAAATGAAGGCGTTGTTCACTTCCAGTAAGAAAGGGATATTGAAAAAAAAAATAAGGTCCACACCAATCTGAAGGTTTGTGGAATTGGAAATTTTTGAATTTGGGACTTGGATACCTGAAAAGGATTTACCTTGCCATTGTACACACAGTCCAAAGAACACGGAGTGCAGGTGTGTTGGAACTGATCAGTTGGACACTAATGGCTCAGCTGTGTCGTCATTGTACTCTAACAAAATGAGGGAATACAAGGAAAACTTGCCCTTGTTTGACACCTTGTGGCTTAGAAACGCTCAAAAGGAGGTCTGAAGATTGCTGAAAAGGGGATGTTGGCGTGGCCCCTCTGGGTGGATAGGTACGCCAATGCCCTGAACATATAATTTTGCTTATTCAAGCATTCTCCATTGGCCAAAGTGATAGAAACACGCCTATAAGAGATCCATCCAATGGAAATGTCAGACTCTGTAAAACTCCCAAAATTTTGGACCTGACGCCTGAAAACTTGAAAAACCTCTTATCTGTGCTTGGTAGTGGCAAACTCACAAAACATACCTCACAACTTCAAAAGGCAGTGTTTCCTGAGACGTCAGACTTCAACCATCCCTTAACTCTGCGTCCACAATGAGAGTGTTAGAAGTGATTGCTTACATTCTGAATGAATGGAGGGGGGAGATCGCCACAAAGCTTGGAGAGGTCTGGAACTTTGTGAGAGACACTTTGGATAGTATGATTCGCATGTGGAGACAGTTCACGAAGCTCATCAAGGCCTGTATCTATGAATGGAAAGCATCCCTGCGCTTCAACACTTTCAGCCCTTGCACAGACAACATCATGGTAGATCAGACAGTGATCAGGACCCCTGAACCACCAAGCATTTGTACCCTTGACCGCCATGATGTGAAGGAATCACATGAGGACAGTATTACAATTTCTCAAGAAACAAATGCAGGCCAACAAGGAAACATTGGAAGCGCAATGTGTGGGCTGCTATCTTGCACAGCTGAAAAAAGGAGGATGAAGCTCACAGTTTTTTTAAGGCATATGCAGAGGTTTCTGGATGTTCTTTCTATTCCTGCTGAGGAATTTGAGGATGCTATAGAGAGGGATGATGCAGTTCGTGCTCAAGCAGTGTCACTTGTACTGGAGTCTCATTTCTCTGATTGGCAGCTCCTTCTAGACGACTGCAGCTAGAGAATCTTCCTTACCCAATAACCCTTGTATATAGTAAATGTTTTCACCTTTCATAAAATAATATATTTATTAATGTCCCCATATTGATACCCAAATGAAGGATCAGAATGTGTATGATTGAGATGGCAATTAGTGGAAGACTCTCATCTTCTCCTAATAACCCTCCTCCTCCTCCAACAGCTGCCGTTTCCTTGCCTCTTCCAGTCTCTTCTTGTGGAGAACATGGGCCCTCCACACGTATCCACATCCAGCTCCCACAGTCACTACCAACAAAGAACTGAATAGGAAGGTCAGCACTGTTGATTCATACGAAGGTAACAAGCACGTGTGCTTACAGTAGAATCATTGCTTTGTTTGCAGTCATGTAGTTTGGCTGTGCTGGTGCTAAGGGTTTCATCTTGGCTGTTTGCATTTCAGAGGTTAAAGTTGCAAACTCTCAATATAAATCACAACAAAGGCAGGGATTACTTACGACACTCTTTGACAAAAGAGAATTCCACAGGATTGTGCATATCAGTGAAAATCAAGGACAGGCGAACAGTTGCTCTCCCTGGTCGAAAGAAAAATTTATATCACACTGGGCTTCTGGCAACTTAAACCCTCTGTTATTTCACTACCTTTTGACAGGCACTTGAAG
>MRZZ01000125.1:0-11601 GCA_002025285.1 Acanthamoeba comandoni | reverse complement strand
TTGTGTTGGTGGGCAACAAACAATAAAAACAAATAATAATAATAATAATAAGCGCTAGGTGTGGGTCTTGCCCACTTCCCCCGCCATTTTTACCATTCTTCCTTCCTTTTTCCATTTTTTAAAATATAATATTTAAATATATTTGCAATTGTATTGTTGTTCTCTCTCGGAAAGACAAACCTGACGGGGGGGGGGCAGGCAGTTCGCTTTCCTCTTGATTAATTCAATCAATCAGTGTCCTCAGACGGCCATACATATACTTCCAATTATATACAATCTCTTCAACACAAAGCCTCCAAGTTGCTGTTTGGCGTTGTTGTTGCTGCTTCGCTCAGAAGACTGGCAGCATGAACACGTTGATGAGAATCCAAACGGATAACAAATAAACCGCCACCACTGAATTGGCGCCCGTGGAGAGGAGGTAGGCATTGTGCCAGTGGAACGATGCAAAGAAGACGAAGATAACAAACGGCAACAGCTGTTCCATAAACATAGGTTGCTCGGTGCCTGTGCACATGTTTGATAATTTGGTTAGATTTGCACAGGATATAGGTCCCATCAACGCGTTGGATACGTACCCACATATGAGAGATAGATCAAGATATTGAAGCAGAAAACAAAGAGGTATAGAATCTGCCACCCTTTCATGTGGTGATAATCGTTTGTTGCATCCTCTTGTTTTGGTGCAACAAATTCTTTGAACCATTTGGAGATGGCAGGAATGTAGAGCTCCACTGCAGTCTCTTTAATGTCCTCAGCCCATCGCTCTAAACATGCCACTGGCGAGGTATTTGCAGCTTGCAAGGCTGCATTCTGTTGGGAGAGGGCTGCTATTGTTGACTCAAGGAGCCTTACATGTTCGTTTTGTGCCTCTTCAAGATGCTTTTGGTACTTGTCGCTCTCAATCTGAGGGGAAAAAAAAGCATGAGAAAGATAGGTCATTCCTGAATGTACTCTAATTCTGTGTTGGTGAAGAATGAAGGATTAAATAACTCGGGGGGGGGGGGGAAGTGGTACCAACTCTGGGCAGCCAACATAATTGTATTTACAACGAACAAATGGTGTGCTTCTTTTTTTGAGATTAGAGTTGCTTCTTTCCAGAACACCTCCTCGAGGAGATCCTTTTCCTTCACCTCCCATTCTAAGCCTTCACAAAATCTCTCACCAAGACTAACCTTATTTACAAATCGTAAGAGAAATCTAGAGCCAATAAAAAAAGCAAGGGCAGGTTGTTGTTGGTTTTTTTTTCCCCAAGCAAGTGATGAAGTAAAGCAGCGAGTATGGGTCTTGGTTATTAACAAGAAGAAGAAAGAAAGAAAGAAAGAAGGGAAGAAGATACCAGCCGCCCACAGACAAGCCCCTGTATTTGCAGGTTAAATTTCCCCGAGAAAAATCCAGACAAACCTCCCTGCCATTTGGTACAGCCAATCATTTGATTTCATTTCTCGACACTGGCAAAGACCAAATAAATCTTCCGTACCCACCCAGCGGTCATTTTTCAAACCTTTGTTCCTTTTGGTTTGGTGGGATAAATTAAAATCAAATCACCAACATTTTTTTCATAAAATACTCAAAAAATATTATTTAGGTCTGGGTGGTTGTAAAATTCATCAATCAGCCTCAAAGGGAATGGTCCCAACAGCGTTTGGCCAGCGTGGGAATCGAATGTGTGAAATAAAGATCAATAGTACTCTGCCTCGACGCCACGCACAAACAACAACTTGGGTCAGTTGCACACAAGTTTTCCAACGCAATGAAGATCAGCTTACATTGCGATGATGAAGTCTTTTAAACGTTGGCCAAGAAAAAACCGGCTGAACAAAAGAAAATATGGAACATTTTGTTATTATATTCACAATTTCACACTGCCTACCCGAGCAGCCTTTGTGTTTCTTCCTCTTCTGCTGCTTGAGTATTATTGCTGGTCTTGCCAAGTTTGAAAGAAAGCAGCACTCCAATTGCAGCAGAAACAGAGAGAATAATAAATATAAGATAATAATTTAAAGGAAACGACAAACCGTTTCCTGCAGACCAGGCAAATATCACGCCACCTGAGACAGGTCCCACAGCCTTGGTCAGAGATGCTGCTGATTCAGACAATCCGTTGCCTACAAGCATATCAAAATGCATTCAGTAAGCTTATTTATCTATGACACAACCAAATGCAATAAGTCATATACCAGCACCACGCTGGGCAGAAGGAACAGAATCATTTATCAACGTAAACCTAAGTATGTTTTAAAAAAAAGCTAAGAAGAAGATCATCAAGTTGGTTGAAAAGTTACTCACACAGATGTAAAGCATATTGTAGCACCCATAGCCCGCATAATGGATGCAAAAATAACACCCAGCCACACCCACACTTGTCCATACTCCACTATCATATTCAACATCCTTAGAAACAGGTTAAGAACCACAACATGCTCTCTGTTATTGAATACACGGTGGGGGTGCTAGCAATGCGCTATTGTTGGGGCATGAAGAAGCGAAAAAGATACGGAAAGATCAAGAACATAGGCACAAGAATGGCCATGCCTATCCGAAAGAGAAGCAGCGATCCGAATATTTTTTCCATTCGTGGGTAGAGAAGAAGCTGGAACACCATTATCGTCAATCCCACCACTGACAGCGAAAGGCCAATATCATTTGAACTGAAACCCTTAAGTTGTTCGCGTGAGTAAATTGCCAAAAAATCTCACAAGACGGGAAAGCTTGAGTACCAATCCGCCCTTTTCAGGTTCGGTGATGCTCCAAAACGAAAAGACTTCCACGAATACCAGCACTGAGAAAGTGAGTAATACGTAGGAGGCCGTGCAGACCATGAGTTCTCGATATGAGAAAAGGTCAATCAATTCAACTAACTGCTTTGGATATCTAGTCTTTTTAGCCTCTCCTTGATAGTCAGTTGGCTTCTTGTTCTCAATATCTTCACCATCAACCGTGATTGTCTGATACCCTTTGACGCGCAGTTTGAGCTCCTGTGAATCTTCTTCGCTTATCACCTTAGCATGTTTCTGCTGGTCGCGTAAGTAAATGTGTCCAGCAAGCATCCCTATACCAGAGACCATAGCTCCAACAAAGCAAGGAAGAAAGTAGGGGAATTTTAAGAAGAAGGAAGCATGAGGCGATCCATCCCAAAAGAAGTATGGATATTTATCTACAGGCTGAGACAGAAATCCTCCTACAGAAGGCCCAACTGTAACATTGCCATTTGAACAACAGACAAAACAATTGGACGTGGTGTCAATCATACACGCACAGCAACCAAAGACTTTCGAGAAAGACAGCAATAGTAAAGTGTGACATTTGTACCTGTGATTCCTATGCTGACAATGAGAGATATATAGCTCATAGCTCGTGCCTGATTCGTTGAATCAGTAATGTCACCTACAAAGGATCGTGCCACTCCCAAGTTGCCTAATACATATGTATGCATGTTATTCTCAACACTCCATACTATTCACTTCACAGTATAGAACCTACCATTTAGTAGGCCGTGAACAGAGCGAGCAGCAAGTGCCCAAAAGTAGTTCAGACTGAGACCGAAGAGAGTTATTGCGATCGCAGAACCGGCCATGCCAATCATCAAGACACGTTTTCGCCCAACCTTGTCAGACCAACTTCCCCAAAAGAAGCTGTTGCAAGAGGAAAGAATGAGCACACTGCTTGCCATGAAAGAATTGACAGCTTTGTGAGTTTGTGCAAACTGGGCAAAGGACCAACCTGCTGATAAACTGTGCAAAGCTAAAACAACTTGCCAGTGCTCCAGCATAGTATCCAATGTCACTCTTGTTATCTGTAATACCAAAGTCCTCCACCATGAACGCCACAAAAGGAAAGAGCATACTGCTCGAAAAAACCTGCACAGTGCATTCATTTGCGATCCTGTTAAGAGCAAAAAAATATTGCACCCCCTTGGCTTGCAAATAGGAAGGACTAACCTCACTCATAAATATGCATCCAATCACAAAGAGTTCTTTCATTGGTAAGGGAGTGTCCTTTGGTGGAACACCTTGAGCTCCTTCATGATGTTTAGCCACAAGAAGCACATTTTCGCTAGATTGATATAGCCAGTTGTTTGGTGATTCTTTGCGACCAGAATCTGGATCGGAGAATCTGGAGGGTGGAGAATAATCAGATTCTTTGTTGTGCTGCATCTGTGTGGCACAGAGGAATCAGATTGAGGAGGAAAGAGATGTGAGGCTTCTTGGTTCCAAAGAGTTTGTGAGGCAGGCCAGCGGCCAGGTGCACTCCTCTCGGCGAAGTGCTGTGTTTCGGCCTTGTGTTTTGCAATTCCCACACACAAACGCCAAACGAATGCCATTGGAGCAGCTCAGTCGGCTAGATTTCACATTCAAACAATTGAGCTGAAAAAAAAAGACAGAGAGCAAGGGCACAGCATGCTCTTCTCTATTCTTCTTTAAATGGCAGATAAAAAATGTGTCTTTCTTTTCACAATAGAGACTGTAATTACTGGTTCATTATTCTGGTAAAACTAGAACAAAACATGACAGAGTAAAGTCTTTCAAAAAAACATGATTACAATATTATTTATTATATATATTTAATAAATAATATTTAATTATTTGTATCTTGAAGGTCCCTTAAGATGTCCAACAAGATAACTGCGGCCTTTGATACTTCGTTGAAATTTCTGATAACCGGATTTTTCCCGGTGGTTAACTTCGCGGAATGGAACACAATTTAAATAACCAATTCATGAATTTTTTTTCTTGGAGGCCCCAAGCTTCAAACAAACAACAAATGACCCATTGTCCAAAGTGTGGCAGTTCTGCCCTCATTCGAGAGGATGGTGAAGATATATGCATCGACTGCGGCTGGGTGCTCGCTTCAAATGTCGTCTTGTGCGAAGAACCAGAGAAGATGCAGGGGGGAGGCAGTGGTGTTGTCTCTGTGGGCAATGTTGTTCAAGATGATGGCTCCAGATACTATGCTCATACAAAGGGTGTAGTTTCTCAAATAGAACAAAAACGGCTGAAGAGACAAGCACGCAAGGTTAGTCTCTGCCACCATTCTCTCTTGTTAGTACATTTGAAGATGTTCTAAGAAGAAGAGGGCCCCTCTTCTTTTCTCTTGACAGAATGAAATATTGGGCATTTTTGATATAATTTCTGCACAACTTGGATTGCCAAGATCTGAAAAGGAAGGCATGGCTTTACTGCTGGAAAACGTACTCAGTGTTCTGCATGTCCAGAAGGCAGAGTTCAGGAAGAAACGCCAGCAAAAAGACCTGGTTATGAAACAAAATAATGAGACCAAAGAAGAATTTGTGCAGGTTAGTCAATGCATAGGCATGCACTTGCTTGTTCTTTCTCTTTTTTGGCATTTCAGTTGCACTCATATGAGCTTCCTTTCTCATTATATATATTCGCAGAGACGGAAAAAAGAAAACAAAGACAGAGAAAAGGAGCGAAAAAGAGAGTCAATACTAAGCAGGGCACAGCCTTTGGCAGGGGCAATTGCTTATGCTCTGTGCAGACGTAACTCAAGACCCATCACACTTTGTAGTATAGCGGTATGTATAATAATTACTGCGCCGATTTCTGATGCCCTGAGCTAACTGTTTTGCTGTTGTGTGTGCAGATGATTGTAAATGAATCTATTTATTCAGTGGGCAAGGCCTATACGCAACTTACTCGGCATATGAACTTGTCAATTAATGATGTTGATCCTGCTTTATTCGTACTTCCTACTATGGGTACACAGCCAAGTTCTAAGCAAGCTCATCTGGCTAATGCAGCTTTACTGATGCCGAATGTATTTATTTGCTTTAGGAAGCTTAGGGTTGGAGGAGGAGGAAAAACGGGCCATCTCTTCACAAGCCATGCGGATTGTATCCATAGGAAAGAAAGAGTGGATGGCAACAGGCAGGCTGTCTCCAGGTATTCACGGTCACGAGAATGAATGTTGTCTAATGTGCCAGAACCGCCTCTGAATTGTTTTTCTCCCCGCTAGGAGTTGCAGCTGCTGCTATTGTAATCAGTGCAGAATTGCATGGAAACAAAGAAATTAATATAAAAAAATTAGTAAAACCAGATGTCAAAGAGTATACTATAAAAACAAGATACAGAGAGATGCGAAAAATGTTCATTGACTTTGCCCAACAGCATATTCCCTATTGCAATGGCACTATCACCATAAAGAATTTTTTGGACTTTCTTCCCAAGATCTTAAGTGTTATGGAATTTTTCCATGCGCAGAAGGTACGATACAGCTAGTTTGTGTTGTGTGTTGAATGGAGCTGAAGGCAAAAAGAGAGAATTTACAGTTTCTATTTGGAATAATCATCAGGAGAAAGAACTGGTACAACAGTTACAAAAGGAACAAGAAAGCCGAATACAAGCCCAAATCGCTGCAGGAACAATGCCCCAACCAACCAAGCCCTCCGAGCAAGAGCTAAGAAGGTGATAATTATGATTTACTTTCAAAGTAGTACTTATTTGTGCTAATCGGCATGCAACTCTCCCACCTCGTGATCTATCATCATTGGGCGTTTTCTGCTGAATTCAGGAGAGCGGAATCTGTTGTGAGTAACCTTGAGCCTGCTGCCTTTGTTCATGCACAGATAGTAAGACAGCAGCGAAAAGAGAAGATAGAAAGAGCGAAAAGGCGCCTTGGAGCAGTGTTGCAGAATTTATCAGCAGAAGACAAACAAATGTTGGCCAAATCTGCAGTGAACATTTCTAGCTTTCAAAGTGCTTTAAATGGCCATTCAGAAGCGGACACATTTGCAATGGACTCACACCACAAAGGAAAACGAAGAAGAAGAAGAACTGGAAGCGACAAAGAAAACAGACTGACTAAGAAATTGAAGAGAACAGATGAGGTGTCACAAGCTGAGGTGGACAAGGAAGAAGAGGAAGAGCTGGATGAGGAAGATTTAAAGATTGAAAAATTGTTGCTGTTGGGAGTAGATGAAGCACAGCTTCTTGATGGCTACTATGCGGCCTTGGAAGGCGGGCTTTGTACAGGAGCAGCAACAAGGGCTGACTTGGATTCTGTTGATCTCTGCGAGAACGATTTGCCGGATGTGGAGCTACACAAGTACCTGTTGACCAAAGAAGAGGTCAACCAGTACGCACGGGTGAAGGCACCCATTATCGAATGATTGCATTTTGAAGAAGAGCAACAATTGCCATGGATCATCATCATCATCATCTCTATTGTTTGTGTAGTGTGAATAAACAATAAAATATTTTCTGTAGACTCCTAAAAGAAAGACTTAAGTCCCTCTCTCTCTCTCTCTCTCTCTTTTGATGTGTATGTGTGTTGTTGTGTTGCTACCATCCCTGCTGGGAACTACAAGCTGCTTGCCAAAACAGCAACAACTACTAGCTGGCCAACAAATGCAGCACACCCCCAAAAAGGATGATTGTTTTGTTTGTTTTTATTTTCTAGGCAATTCCAGACACCGTGCAGAACAACTCTCCGCTCTTTCCACGCCCATTTCCAGTCCACTAAATTGATTTTCTACTGGTTGGGATTTTACTCAATTTTTTATCCTCCAATTAAAAATCAAAAAACAGATAGTGAAAATGCCCTAATGGACAGGAAAGCTGGAAAAATAGACAAAGCAGGCAATGACTTCGCCCCTCGGGAATTGACTGGGGGGGGGGGCTTTTGCATTGAGGTACAGAAAAAAAAAAAAACAAAAGTAACAAAAGAGAGTTGTTTGGTTGATACAAGCATCTTCCCTTGCTCTTTTACTTTTTGGATTCCTGCCCTTGAGTGACTCTTCGACACAGGGCCATCAGCTGTGATATATTTGGCAGCGCCAAAAAGAAACAATTAATTGTTGACGTTGTTGTATTTGTACACACACCCCCTGCACAATCAATAGAAATGAACAAGGCTCGCGGCTATGGAAGCATTGATGTGCATCAAAATTCTACTTTGCTGAGTGATGGCCACACATACGGTTTAGTGGATAGGAATTACTCGGCCACGAAAATCTATGGCAAGGGAAAGAGCACTTTGAAGATAGATGAAGATTTTGACATGAATGCTTTCTTGGCTTCAACCAGCGTCACATCTCTCACAGCAGAGTTTTACAGCAACAAGAAGGCAGCGGCATCAGAAATGAAGGATAAAAGCAGGACCAAGGGAAAAGCCAAGGAAGTGGAGGCCGAAGAAGCTAATCGAAAAGAAAAAGAGTCTGAAAGGAAAGGAAAGATGGGGAGTGGCAAGGAAAAAGAAGCAATTGAAAAACCAGCAGATGGACGAATAATCCACACCATTGCACCGATGGAGACTCTGGAAGGCATAGCTGTCAAGTATGGAGTGCAGGTAAGGCCTTTTCTTGTTTTTGCAATCATTTGGATCCAAATGCACAAACGACAATTCGTCCATCTTGCCCTTGTTCTTGCAAAACCAAACCGGGGCTTATTTGAAGTCTTTCACTTCCTATCAGGTGGCTGATCTGAAGCGTGTGAACAAGTTGTGGACAAAAGCAGATATGTTTGCCAGAAAGCAACTCTTGATTCCCAATGAGGTTGGTTCTCACCACCCAAACATCTTTCTTTAATCTTTTGTTCAATCAATGCACAGGCAACACCAAGCTAACCATTTGGCCTTTGTGCATAAAGGGGGACAACCAAGAGTCAGATTTGATCAACAGACCAAGACGCAGCTATGAGCGAGACATCAAGTCTCCTGCAAAGTCAAGAAGAAGCTATGAGAGGGAATCTTCGCGGCTTTATGGCTCTCCAGGCTCTTATGAGGAAGAGATGGAACAGAGAAGATCCTTGCTTGGCTTTGGCTACAACTTCAACACTTCAAGTGGCGGCTACGGTGGGAATGGCCATAGGGGACACCCCAGCAACGGCTATGCTAGTGAGGCATCAGCTCGAAGGCCCCACGATGCAGACACAGAGAGGCTCTATGGCATTTAGTAACACAAAACAAAAAAAAACATGGTTTGTTTGTGTCTGTGCTTGAACACCTTGCTGTTGCCGTGTGTGTGTGTGTTGCGTGGGTGTGGGTGTGGGTGTGTGTGTGTGTGGGTTAATCCCTTCTTATTTATTTATTTGTGTTTTGTTTTGTCTTGTTTTGGGTGACAAAAAGACGTGCCATGCAGACAGACACAGACACATGGTTTTTGATTGATTTGATCAATTTGAAGATGGCTAGCTTATTAACTATTATTTCTTATTAATCCCAATCCCACTTGGTGATGTTATATGAATATGTAAATATAATATAATTACCATTATATTTCAGAAGAGAAGAAGTTTTAGCAATAGGCCTATTTGTACTGATGCTTCATCAAATGATAGGGAAAAAAAGAAGTGATGATGGCCAGCCACATCTTTGTGCCACAATACACATTCCATTTCACTGTTCATATCAAGTGTGTTTTATTGTTAATAATAGAAACAGTTACAATATTTTTTTTTTGACAAACCTAAATATGATGTGTTGTTGCCAAAAGCTAAGGACAAATTGTTTAAACAATAAATTGGTGGTACAAATTGTTCTTTAAGCTGGATCCAGATGTTAAGCATGCAAAACAATAGAAATTAATAATAGTAATATACCAACGAACGGGGAAAAGCAAAATTCTTACTTTCCTCCTGGCAACTCTTCTCTTCTTAGCTGTGAGCACTGCACAACAACAATGCAACATGTTGTGCGCTCACACGAGGAAGAAGAGGAGGTTGCACTGGACGAGCGCCTTGGTCAAATGACCCTCCGTAGCGTGGTCATTATTCTTGCCATAATTGTGTTTGCCATGCTCATGGAGTTCCTCATCAATGCTGCCACCAGAGTAATCTCTTCCCCCCCCCCCCCAAACACTAACAGAATAATTATTGTGGCGCATGTGAGCAGCTTCTGTATTAACTATGTGTGTCTGTGGGTGGGTGACATAGCTGTTTGTGCGTTACAAGCTGCCCATGAAAATCTTGGCCCATGCCCTGAGGGAACTTGTCATACTTGGGATGATCTCCTTTGCCCTCTTCGTTACTGCTCTTACCTCCTGGGTACCAAAATCACTTGAGGTACACAAAAAACTCCGTGCAGAGAAAAAGAAGGTTGGTCAATGACTTATCTTTCTCAGGAAGATATAGAGAACATGCACTTTGTGGCATTTGGGACAGGCATCATGTATGTTGTGCTTGTCATGTGGATGTTCATAGTAGGCTGCGTAGCCTGGGCATCCCGCTATAAGTCTCTGGAGAAGCGGATAGCTGCAGGTACATTCCCTCTGATCAATTGTTTCCTGGGAACAGTCATCAGTTACTTGTGCCAGTACCTCTCTTCTATGATGCAGCTGCACAATTTCCTGTTCTCTGAAGATATCTTTATTAGTCACGAATGTCTAGAAAGGAAGACTTTCAATTGAGAATCATTGAAGGAGCTTCTGATGGACTCACTCTTCTGATTTACAACTTCTTTCTTCTTCCTCTTTCGATCAGGAGCCAACCTAGCGGCAGGACATTCCTTCTGGCAAAGGATTAAAATATTGTATTCAGATTATCGAATAGTCTCCAGAGAGCACTATGCCTCAGTAAGAAGGTGCTAAATATAACACACCGCACACCAAAATACAAATGGCTAATGGAAATTGTTGCATGTAAACCAGAAATTGTATAGACAAGCACGGCCTGCCTGGGGACTTTAACTATTACAAGTATCTCAGCGCATGCATGCACAAGCTGGTCTTCAAAGTAACAGAGCTGGGCTGGCGCATTTGGGTCTTTGTGATAGCAATGCTGGGCATAGCAGAAATCATCTATTGTATAGCTGGAAAGTAAGTTGTCATCAAGAGGCTGTTTCCTTAGTTCTTTGCTTTCTCAAATCTCTTCGCTAATCTCTGTTGTGTGTTTTCTTGTCTTGTCATCTTTGTCTTTAGACTCTCCCATGAGGACGTATTCATATATCTTACTGTCATACAATGGAGTTGTTTTGCAATCGTGTGCCTTCTCTTCCTCAAATCACGCTATATTATGAGGTTCGCTTTCTTTTCCTTGTCTTAGTGCCTGTGAACCACGTTTTGATAGAACATATGCAACTTTGCAGAGGTCTGGCTGAGCAAAAGGTTGATTTTGTGACACCTATCATGGATGTAAGCCTTGACCGGCCTGCTAAAACATTTTGGCAGCGAATCCGCCGCACATATCTACCTTTCTGTGACCCCGACTTGCCTGAAGTGAGTTCACTCTTCCTTGCCTTTTCAAGATATGTTGTGTGTTTGAGGGGGGGGGGAATGTGTGCAGGAAAGAATTCTTCAGAGGAAATTGTTTAAACTTATATTTATGTGTACACTACTACTCTCCAGAGTGCCAAGCTATTTTGGCTGCACAGCAAAGGTCTGATGGTGCGCATCCTGCAGGTTGTGTTGCTACTTCAGGCCTGGAACATGTCATTTCTGATTGGCCTGGAGATCAAAGCTGAACAACTACCACCCCTCGCTCCCCTTTGGATATCGCTGTAACTGTTTTACCTCTCACCTTTATATATCATGAAGTAAAATACTTCATTGCTAGTGTTCTCATACAACAACGAACCACGCAGGATTGTATTCCCTTTTCTTATGATCCTTTTGTGCGTGCCCAATTTGGTACATGACATTACTTCTGC
>MRZZ01000116.1:0-11873 GCA_002025285.1 Acanthamoeba comandoni | reverse complement strand
GATCATCCATTGTTTCGCTTTTATTATTGTTATTGTGCGTGGTTGTTGTTTCAAGCAGCATGTAGCAGTAGAAGTAGTGAGAGTGGGTGGGGGGGGGGGCACAGCAGCAATGGTATCACACGCCCTGCAACTATTGAAGAAGGTCCGTTCGTCGCAAGGCTCAAATAAATGCTCTCTCTCAATTTCCACAGCGCTACAATGTCCGCTTGGCCTTCCAGCCGCTCACTCACTTGTGCGATGATCCAAAGTCCTCGTGGGGGGTAGGAGGGGGCCTTTATGTGGGCTGCGCAACGTAGAGTCTCTTGTCGATCACAGGGGGGATAGGCTTGATCTCAGTGCCCAGCTCCTGCTCAATCTTGTAAAGGTTGAACCTGTTTTCATACGTGATGAGGTTGATCGCCAGACCCAGGTGCCCAAACCTTCCTGAGCGTCCGATACGGTGGAGGTAAGTCTCGGAATTCTTAGGGAAATCAAAATTGATTACAACATTGACCGCCTGGATGTCTATTCCGCGAGTAAACAGATCTGTTGTGTGTGTGTGTGCAGCAGAATGGACAAAGAGTGTTAAAAGAATGTTTGTTAGTTAAACTTATAACCAACCCCCCCCCCCTTCTACCTTCTACATTTCACATTTCCACATTGACTTGAAGATGAGGAGAAGTGTTTTACCTGTGCAGACAAGATTTCTACAAGCACCGTTTCTGAAGTCATGGAATACACGGTTTCGGTGAGATTGCAGCATTTTGGCGTGGATATAAAAACATGAATAGCCCAGCTCTGTTATTTTCTTAGCCAGCAGTTCAACCCGGTTGACAGAATTACAGAAGATAATGGATTGATTGATCTGAAGCTATTGGTGTTTGAAGAGGAATTAGTGAAATGATGATGGTAATGAGGAGAGGGCAACTGCTGTGGAGCACTTTGCACAACACGCGACCAACAGAAAGGGGACGGGGACGCCAGCATACCTTGGAGAAAAGGGTGTTGAGGCAGTGTACTTTTTGCCTCTCCTCTACGAATGCATAATATTGTGTAACGCCCTTCAGGGTAAGCTCCTCCATAAGATTAATCTCATAAGGTTTCCTTAGGAAACGATCTTTAAAGTCTTTAACAGTAATAGGGAAAGTAGCTGAGAACAGAAGAATTTGGCGATCATCGGGCAAATGTTGGATGATTTGTTCAACAAGGGGCTGGAACTCGGGGGACAGCAATTTGTCAGCCTAAAATAAGAAAGGATGAAAAAAAAAGACATTGGTTAACCTTGACTGATACAAACTTTAATTCTGATCTAGAAGATCAGAGCAGACTCCGCTTTGTAGTCAAAGAAAGAAAAAGGGGGTGATTCAAAGAAATCAGAATGAGTGATCAGCAGCTCAAAGAGAGTAGGCTTACCTCGTCCATGACGAGAAGGTTACATTTCGCGAGATTAGCAACACCCTTGTTAGCCAGATCAAGCACGCGTCCAGGTGTGGCAACAAGAACGTGGACCTTGTTGTAGAGTCGCATAATATCCTCTCTAAGGGAAGTGCCTCCTGTAGTAACCATTACTTGCACATTCATATGTTTGCCCAGCTCTTTGCACACTTGTGATGTCTGAAGAGCAAGTTCTCGTGTGGGCACAAGAATGAGAGCTTGGATAAAGTCCTTGTCGGTGGAGGTCCGCTCCAAAGCGGGAATGAGAAAGGAGGCCGTCTTGCCAGTGCCGTTCTTGGCGCGAGCAAGAATGTCTCTGCCAGCGAGAGCAATTGGGATAGCTTCTTCTTGGATAGGCGAAGGACTTTCAAAGCCCTTTTCGTAAATGCCCATTAGAAGCTCTCTCTTGAGATAGTAGTCTTCAAATTCGTTGCCCTTGGTCGTTGTTACATCCTCAGTTAAGAGAGACTTATCGATTTTTGGCCGACCGTCGAGGACCTTCTCCTTCCAAGTGGCCAGGTCCGTGTAAGAGCCAGGACTGTAAGAGAAAGAGAGAGAGATTAATTTTTGGAAGAAATGTTTTCGCGTGTTCTCTGAGAGAAACACAGATTTGATCAAACGCAATCCCCATTTCCAATTTTGACTGAAGAAAATAGGGGGCTCTCTCTGAGAAACAACATTTTAAGAAACGAACAGTGCACATACTTCTTAGCTTGGTGGCCCTGTGATTTCTCCATGCAAGCCAAGGGGAAAAATGCTGTGGGGGCAGGGCTTGAAGGGTGAGCTCGAGATGGATAGGTGGCTTAAAGAGAGGCTGTTGTCGTAGGTGTGGAGTGTGTACGCCGCCTGCGGCCTGTGTTCGCTGGAGGGGTGACTTGAAAGTGTCCTGGCCTGTCTGCCGACACACACAACCACCACTCGACCCCCACACCACGCCATGATGAGCCGCGGTCTAATTTCTCCGCTTTGCTGATTCGCCAATTACAATAATGATCGTTTGATTTCGATTGGTTTATAGAATCAAAACTCTTCCGCGATTGGTTCTATTTCAGATACAAAAGGAGTTTTACAGAGAGATAGGTCAAGTTTGTGTGTAGTTGTGTGTGTTGTTATTGTTGTTGTTTGGAAGAAGAAAGACACAGAACGAACAAATAAATAATAGTTTTGACACTAAACAAAAAAAAAAAAGGTTTCTGTGAAGTTGTTGTTTTTTTTGGAGGAGCTGTTACAGTTGCTTCCAGTACTTCGCACGGATGATGGGCCGCACATCGTCCACATGTAAGAGCGATTGCAAAAAAGTCAACATATCCAACAGTGCCTGTAACGACAACAGCAGCAACAAGAAAAGTGGTTGGGATCAGCTTTCTTCAACAATGCAAGAGAACAATGTTATGGTTATTTAAGAAAACAGTGGGGAGAAACATACACTATCATGCGGATTTCCAAACCACGAAATGATGGGACAACCATTTTCTGGTTGCAAAGCAAAAACAGCAGGAGAGTTGTCCACAATGACGGTTTTTGCCAAATCCCTGCCAAGATAGCTGAGATCCTTCACAAGATTACCCTTTTTCAAGACAGTTTTAGAGACGACATGTTTGAACATATACTGTTGCCAGACATGTAAGAACTTCTCATGAGAACAGAGAACGCATTATACCTGCAAAGGAGTACATGCAGGACGGAAAAGGCGATGCTTTATCAGCACCTTCTCAGTGTCCAACAAATCTAGCAACGCATCGCCATACGCCTCTACAGAGGCAGTAAATACCACAACCTGTGAATTGTTACTTGCTCGTGAGCTTGTTCCAACTGTGGAGTTCCTTCAAGAAAGATTGAGACGAGAAGGTCACCTCAAAAAGCCTGGCAACTTCTCGAAGGAAATAGTCAAGGTAAGGACGCTTGCGGGCAAACACGTTGTAGACAGCCCCATCCACATTAACGTCGAATGTATGATCACACGCGGGCGCGCCAGGAGGCGGCGGCTCAATAGTTGAGTGCACAAGAGTCTCATCCAGATCCAAAATAAGTGTTATCCTATCCTGTTCGCCACGCCAATAAAAAAAACAGTTGGCGCAGTAGTTCTGCAATATAATGATGATGCCATGAAAAGCGTTTGCAAAGCCTTTGTGTTGCAAAGGTCCAAGCGGACTTCATACCTGAGATTCAACAGAAGGAAGCAGAGGTAATGGCAATGAAGGGGCACATCTCTCCAGAGCTGCAAGTGTCCTTATAAGTTCGTACAGTTCTGGAGCGATAACCGCTTCAACATCTGGTTCAGGATGTGCCGCAGCTTGTGTGATTATCTTGGACACGATCTTCTCATCTGCTTCATCTTCTTTCTCCCTTTCTTCTTCATGCCTGCTCTTTGCCAACACCTTGGTTTTTCCATTTCTCCCCACACTTTCGACGTGCTGCTCCTGATCTTGCACCTCGATCGAAACGTCTGATTGTATAGTGCATATTATAAGGAAACATTACTCACTTTACTGTTGCTCACAAGTTATTCACTTTGAAGAAGGAATATTATTTTGTGCTCACTTATGCCATGCCTCATAATATCACAACACACCACAACCATAATTTACACATAAACATTATGTGGTTACCTATTTGTTTTTTATCACTTAAGAAGTCAAAGACAGAAGATAGCCAATCATTGTTTGCTCGCATTGGCGGTGCGCCATTCTTTGTTACTCTATACAACAACATCAACAACAAAAGGGCATCAGGCAAGAGGTGCACACATTGTGGCATGTGGTGAAGACAAACCTGTTTTGATTTTCATCATGATCACTGTTTTCTTTATCATGGTTGCGCTCTTTTGCATGGCCATTTGTAGTTCTCTTTTCCCTGAGCAATAATATTTCTTTATGGATGCTTGGCAGCTTTTCCAGCTTGGTTCCATCTTCTTTGTTGTTGCTATAGTCCAAACGTTTGGCTGTGTATTAAAAACAAAGCCTTGGTCAAATAATCTGGTGCTGAGCATGGAAGGGAGAAATATAAAATTGCAGCAGAAATTTAAACATTGGGTGATAGCCTCAAGTTCGATCTCATTTGCATTTGCTTTAAGGGGAGCAGACTTACGCTGGGCAGGTGGTATTGTTCTATCCCTTTTTCGTTGATGGACAGCCTTGGAATGTGCACGAGTACCAACCAAAGGACTGGGTTTGAGGCGTTTGGGGGAAGGCTCCACTTCATATTCATCTACGTTGTCCTGCAAACGATCCACACAATGTGCGCGCTGAATTAATGGCCATGCACCTTTGTGGCACAAATGCAAAGGGGGGGAATCTGTCGGTACCAAGCCTATCTTGAACAGGTTGCGAAAAAAACCAAAAATTGAAGGAGAGTTTTCCCCAGCAGAGGGCGAGTCCTCAACGTGGCGTCGAGCAGGGGAAGATGTGTTGAACAAGTTCTTGCGTTTGGTTGTGGCACTATTGTGATTGGGGCCATGCATATTACAACACCAACAACAACATAAACCAAGGGGGGAGGGGTGGAAAAAGAAGAAATCAATCCGTTGGGGGTTGTTTTGGTTTTTTTTCGAAATGAAAAAAAGAGAAAAGAAAAGGAATTTTGTCTTTGCCGCTAGTGCCCCCCCCCAATGGGCGGTGCAACGGTCGGATCAGAGGAGACTCCGTGCGTCTTGGGATTTGCAAGACCCAACAACGAAAAAAAAACTAAAGCAAACAATCTCATGTGCTTAATTACTATTAACACTCTACGTTGTAGTAAAGAGCTGCTTTCACAACACTCCTTGCGCTCTGCGCTTTTAACTTGATATTAAACTATTTTTATTAATTTATTTGTATTTCTTGTTTTTCCACCAGTGTGTGGCTGGTTGTGGTGTGACTGACAACTGCAGCACTGGTTTGTTGTTGTTGTTGTTTAGTCTCTCCATTGATCCATGAAGCGTTTGTGGAAAACGGCTATGTTCTTTGCTACGCCATCGATCTAAGCATATTACCGAGGAAGTTTATGTCAAGTTTCAAGAGCAGAGAGTTGCAGAGGGGCAATGTAGATGGGAGAGTTTGGAAAGATGCTTGCTTACCTTATCTTCAGGAGGCAAGAATGTGGTACGGAAATGATAGGTACCATCCTTTTGGCCTGGAATATAACAGTAATCACATTTTTAGACAACATTTGCTTATAGCTTAACAATATTAAGCATATCTTTGTGAGCAATTCAAACACATGATCCAATTAACAAGAACATGCTCTTCGACTTTATCAGCAACACACTTACCAAACCCTGAGCCGGGCACAGCGCAGATGCCAGTATTTTCTAGCAGTGAGAGGCAGTAAAGGACGTCAGGTGCTTTGCCTAGCTTTTTTGCTTCTTCAGTAAACTTATTGGGCAGCCTGCAGATAGGTTAAAAGTTAGCATTGTCATGATATGTAAAAGCATGAAGTAGAGAGCCGAGAGAATCTACCTGATCTGAGGGAAAAGATACATTGCACCCTCAGCTTCATTGCAAGTCACCTAGAAGGATCAAACAAACAATTCTTAAGTTAGCTCTGCCTTAGTGAACCTGGACTCAAGGTTAAACGTACGCCCTCCATTTCATTCAGAGCTGTTCTTAATGTTTGGGCTCTGCGCTTTAGAGACTCGAAAATGCTGCTGCTCTCCTTCTTGTAAAGTTCATATGACTCATCTCCTAGAATTAAAACGGGTACCGTAAGAGAAATGAAAGAAAGCGAAAAGGGAGAAATGAATCACCTGGCCTTGGGGGATTAACCATCAGATCAACCTGTTAATGTGACGTGTATTAGAGAGCGTGGAACAGAGAGCAGAGAGCAGCATTCATACCACAACTTGGCCAGCAAGGTTAGGGCACAGGGATACAGAGGCCAATTTGTAGAGTTCCTGTTTAACACCATCATCGATGCCAACTAATTCCATATAACCTCCTCTATGCCCACATCTGAAAAGGGAAAAAATGTTACAAAAACATTAACGAGCATTGAAACATTCTTGGAAGGTGGCTTACTCTCCAACAACTCCTTTGGAAACGGAGTGGAAAGAGATAAGCTCAACATTGCTACCCATGTCCTTCACCACCTTCTTAAATGAAACAAAGGGCTTTATATAGCTATTGGCCTGCATTTTGTTTAAAAATTAGTGGGGATCATGCAAAGTTGCTCAGTCAGTGCAATTACCTGATACACTTCATCGGCCAACAAAAGGATATTCCTTTTGCTGCAGAAATCTACCACCTGTTGACCAGATTCGAGATCAATTAAACAGAACTTCAAGTCAAATCACTATAGGCAGGTACAGTACCTCTCTCATGTTTGCTTCATCCAAGCATTGGCCTGTAGGATTTCCAGGATTGATGATAACAAGGGCACGGGCGTTGACTCCATTCTTGTTTGCATTATCGACAACCTGCTCCAGCTCAGAAACCTAATTTCCAGGTAGAAATTTGTTATCAAGGACACTTTAAAGAAACACAAGGGGTGCCAGCTACCTTGAGTCCCCATCCATTTTCCTCATCTAGATAGTAATTGAGTTGCGTAGCTCCAAGGAGAGGAATAGTAGCCGAGTACAAGGGATATTGAGGAATAGGAATCATCACCTACCACAATATAAATAATCATGAGCAAATGCTTTACTGTGGCTAAGCAGAGGAGAAAGTGATAGAACATACTCCATCTTGAGGTCCACTGATCAAACAGGTCAGAACTTTTGTTGCGCCACTGCTTGCTCCTTCAGTCAGAAAAATGTCCTTTTGTTGATGTTTAAAAATTTAAGATGAGTGCATTGGGTACACATATAACAGTGTCGATCCATCTTTTAAGATTCTCAACCTCAGGGTCAGCTTGGTGGCCGTCTCTTTCTTCGATGAACCTTGCAACATGTTGTCTCACTATTTTTTCACCTTTGCTGCCACTGTATGCACCTGAATATATTGCTCGGTTAGTGATCGTATGTGTGCGACAAGAGCGAAACAGAGACAAGAGGACAAAATGAGTGAGGCGTTACCCATTCCACCAGCAAAGTTATTCAGCAACAGTCTGGCCCTTTCTATGGCATCCTAATGCACAAACATCATACAACGTCAGGTTAACAGAAAGAGGGCCCTGCGAAGCATTGCCACAGACTAATAAGCTGCAATACCTTTGGAAAGAGTCTACTTGCTTCTGGAGCATCCAGCAACTGGGGATATTCCATAAGTGCCAGCACCTGTGGTAGAGCAAAATAATGAGCTTTGTGTTTGCTTCAACATTTTCTTGGGGGGGGGGGCACTAAACAAACAGGCCTTCTAAGAATACCTGTCTTATGAAGGTTATGGGCTTTTGCTTCAACTGTTGGGGATTCCCGATGTTGCAAAACACAATTTCCTTGAAGGGCAAAGTGTTTCTCTAACGGAGAGGAAAGGAAGAGAGGGGATTCTTCTTGGTTATTGTTTTCAAAAGAAGGACACAGTTTTGTTTTTTAAGATCAAACCTTGGCTGGATCGGAAAGGGCAGCCTGCAACTGCTCGGCCTTGATCACCAATTCACCTCTGACGGCATATTGCATCTGCCTAACGGCTTGATTCATAGTCGCCAGCTCTAGAGATTTCTTGCCTATGGTTGTGGATCACAAGGGTTACAACTTTCAGTTTGTCAAAAAACAGAACAGCAATAAGAAGGAATCTGCCACTTATAGTACCTCCGGCATTGGTCTGCATTGATCTGCGGGTAGCGAAAGGAGTGGAAACGGTTGAAGGACGCAAGGCGCGTGTCAAGATACGTGGATGAAAGATGTGGTTATGGCCCACGAGTGCTAAGCCAGCAGTTCTGCTTCTGTGCATTTACTAAGGCGGAATACCACCACAACAAGAAACAGCCAATTCAAAAAACAGAAGTTGGGGTAAAACTGTTTTTTATTTTTGGAATCTCAAAGCCCGGATTTTGTCCGCTTTGCAAAGGCAAAAACCTCGATCCACCTTTATCAATGCGGCACCAGAGAGATCGAAAGGGGATGGCGGCGAGGAAGAGGTGAAAGAAAGAAAGGAACTGGCTGGAGCTGAGTGGCTTAATCTTCTAGAATGATGTGGCCACTCGATCCAACTCACCATTGCAATTAGTATCCACAGAAGAAGAAGCAAACACCCTGAACTTACCCCCCCCCCCCTTTTTTTTTTGCGCTACTTCTTCATCTGTGTTTGGCCTCTTTGCTTTTCTTTTCTTGTTGTTGTTGCTTTAAGCATCACCAGTGGTGGTGGGAAAGCACGAATATCATTTATATAAATAACATGTCAGCGCATCAACTTTGATCGATCGATTCAACATCGTTAGACCTAACAAACGAAATGGGGTTGGGATACCACCCCTCTTATTCTTTGATCATTCTCTCTCTCACACACACTTTCTCTTTCTTTCTTTTGGTCTTCAGTTTGTCAGTGTGTCGGTCAATGACGCGCCATTAGCGCCAGCAGCACGATTCCATCTGGTGCCTCCGCTGGTCACTTTATCCATAAACGACGAGATTGAAGCTGCGTTGTACTCACCCTAAGAAGAAGCGTTTATTAACAGGAAGAAAAAGAAAGAGGCCACAGAAAGAAGCTTGGTTGTTGTGTTTTCTTTTGTTACCTCGTGCACAACAGTTTTCCCTCTCTTTACGTTCCATGCAACGAACAGAGGAGATTTATCCTTAAGTTCTGGAGCAATTGAGTCCTTGTTTTTGTTTGTTGTGTTAGTATTATTATCAAGTTTGGTAATACACTGAAGCAGCAAAACACATCCACACAAGCGTCTCTTTTGCATATATTTAAAAGTAAAGATTACCTTGAACGCAGATTGCTTATTTTGGTCAGCCCATACAAAGACAAAACGATCGTTTACATATTTTGCGCTCAACGCGAGCAACATCTGTTGCAATGAAGAGTCTATGTATATCATGAGAAGGAAGCATTCTTAGTCGTACAGATGTTTGTGTAACAAACGAGTTACGAGACACCTACCCAAATCCCCTGACCGAATAAATGAAATGGCACACAAAGTACCCTCAGGGCATACATTTTCTAATGAATCCTTTGTCAGTTCCTGAATTACAGAGTAATTTGATGAGCGTTTTTGTTTTTGGTTCCATTTGCTTGAAAGAAGAGAGAAACAAACCTTAATCTCCGTTGATGGGGTAGCAGCAGAAGAAACCACAGAAGGTCCCGCCTTTGTATATTTTATAAGGAACCTAATACAATGGAAGAAGAGACAGGAAACTAAATAAGATTCTGTCAAGATAGGCATCAAGAGTAGGCCAAAGAAGAGGTACCTTCTTATGTCGAGATACTGCATGTCACCTTTGTATGGGGTAACCTTTGCGGGCTCTTTTACAGCCAGTGCAGGAAACTGTTGACAATTACAGTTAAAATACAAGCCTCCGTGTGAAGATATTTAGCCAAATCCAGTTTTCTCTCAAAATAAAGACCGTACCGTATTTCCAACTATCGATGTAAATTGCTCAACAACTGAAGCAACATTCGGATTGGTTGTATGTACAACAGCAAATTCAAAGAATTCCTTATAATCCTTGGATAATGCGCTAAACATTGGAGGGACAGATGATTTCCTGGCGTATCAAGACGGTGACATCAGATCACATTGCCAATAGAGATGCTATGAAGTTAATGAAAAGAAGAAGGCGCACCTGTTTGAAAACAAAATTATACACGTCTTTGAACTCTTTTCACATAGTTCATCATATTTTGCTTGTGAGTCTATGACCGTAACAAAAGAGGGCATTGCCTGTAAAATTAAAGATTAGAGTATTAGGCTTATTGCTTTAGTTGCAAAAGTGTTGAGCGAGCAATGAACATCCTTACCTTAAGAGCCCACTGGGCAATGCCATCGGCATGGCGAGGTCCATCATATGCCTGAGGTGTCTGAGCTCGCTTATCTCCAGGAGTAAACAGGAGTACTGTGGGGTAGCCCTATGAGGGAAAAATACATTATGAGCCACCACTTCATCGATTTAATTTCCAAAGGTTTATGTACTTTGATATTATATTTGGATCCCAGAGTGCGTTCAGCTGCGCCATCAACAACTCCAACTTTAGCCATGCCTCTCAATTTCTTTGCGGCCTCTTTAAACTGTGAAGCCAAGTTATGGCAATGCTTGCCTGGATGCAATATATATTATGAGTCTTGGTAGTTATCCTGCAGTATTTGTTTTCACTAATGAGTTCACTTACATGATGGAGAGTAAAACTGGACTACCCATATGGAATCAGAATCGTCAAGCACGGTTTTATCAAAATTTGACGTTGTTAAAATGTTTATGTCGCCCTTACTGTTGTACAACTCCTCCTGCTGCTCACGATAAAGGATAGAAATTAGTGCTGTCTTCGATTGTGCTAAGACTGAAAGCCTAACCTGTTGTTGTTGCTGTTGCTGCTGGTGGTGATGTTGCTGGTGATGTTGTTGTTGTCTGAATTGACGCTGGCCTCCTCCTGGTCCTGTGGTAAAATGGAATTGTTGGCCGCCGCCTGATGTGGTGAATTGGAAACCTCCTGCATCCATCAAATAACAATATAGTTTAGCCTTCAAAGTACTTTCCTTTGGCAAAGGAGAGTGTCTTCCAAGGAAACAGAATGCACATGGCATCATTACTATCATTTACAACTTACCTCCTGAGAAGAAAGACTCAAAGACATTGAATGCATCATTGAATCTGTTGTTTGAAAAGTGTGAGGAACTGCAATGGGGACAACAATAAAACGAAGATCACAAAGCAAACCTGAAGCCGCCGCCTGGGCCTTGTTGCTTTAAGCCCTCCTCTCCAAATTGATCATATTTCTTTCGTGCTTCTGGATCAGATAAAACTTGATAGGCTTTGTGGAAAGAGAGAGAAAGACGTCAGGAACACTGGATACGCACTCAAAAGAAACAACCTCATGGACATGAATCATCCATAAATGTAAAGAGGACCCAAGGCTGGGCGAGGGGGGGGGAGAACAAGTACCGTTTGAAATCTCTACAAATTGTTCTCGTCCGTCTGGATTTTTATCTGGATGGTATTTTATGGACAAGTTCTTGAACGCTTTTTTAATCTCTCTTTGTGATGCATCCCGTGAAACCCCCTGTGGAGAAAAGAGGGGGGACAGATCAGTCTGAGCAATTCTCTTGCTCCTCAAACAGTGCAAACAACATACCAAAATCTGATAGTAATCTTTTCCCGCAGCAACACAGTGTAAAAGATAGAGGAAGCACAGTGTTGCACCAAGGATGTGTGATCGTTTCAATAGGCGATCCATGTTGATTTGTGTGAATTTTAATCTAATCTTGAGGCTGCCAAACAACAACAATAACTGCAGTTTGTGCGCTGCCATGGCGCAATGTGTGGCTGCCAAGTGGTCATCGGTTATTGGCTCGGAAATTTAGGCGAGTGCTTGCTTATGCGACCACGAACGATGGCGAAATATCCAGAACTGTCAAGAAAACAATTGTCGTCAAAAAGTAAAATGTAAAAG
>MRZZ01000115.1:0-16889 GCA_002025285.1 Acanthamoeba comandoni | reverse complement strand
TGGACTGTGCAGCCCAAGTCTATGCTGCTCGTGGGATACGAGGCTTCTGGAATGGATTCTCTGTTTGCGCTGTAACTAATAACAATATTAATCCCTTAAGGCCCAATTCTAATTTTATTCTAATAATTCATTTGTGTGTTGTGTGTTGTGCAGATGCGGGCGTTTCCGGTGAATGCAGCATCGTTCTTGGCCTATGAGACGGCCCGCTCGCTGTTGTAACCACCATACAACATAATACTTCACACTCACACACACAGTATTTATCTTATCAGCTCTGCTAATAAAATGTGAATATGTATGTAACATACACCACACGTTTGATTTACAGGAGAATAGATATTTGTTTTTTTTGTTTTTTTTGTTTACAACGCCTCGTGCTTTTTAACCTCTCTCCTCCTTTTATTGTGTTTGTTGCAACAATCATATCCAATTGAGTAAATGAGACAGCTCGATGCCTGCAAACATCATAGCTCCAAGCCCTTTTACACAGAAAGAACAAAATAACACAGAAAAAGGGATCAGTTATTATTATTATTATTATTAAAAACAACAAAAAAAGAATGCATTTCAGGTGGAGAAGGGTATATAAAATTATTATGTTTTTTAAAAAAAACAGTTGTTGTTGTTGTGTGTTTGTTTTACATTTGTTGGAGGCAAACTTTCGCGCGCAGTCGGCTGGAGAGTTGATGTCCACAGTGGCGACCTGCCAGGCAAGGTGACCTGCACTCCCCGCCACACCCACAAAATAAAGCCTTCCCCACCCCACCACATTTTTAACAACCATTAACAATGGGATGCCCTTAAAGAAAAAAAAAAACATCTGTGTGCTCTGGATTGATGGCTTTCTAGCTCGCTTACCAGGGCATGTGAGCAAAGTAGCCAGCAGCAGCGAAAGCACCAACAGCAAGGGTAGAAAAGCCTCCGAGCCACACACGTGTGCGGTCCCCAAAGAGCAGCGCAGTCGAGCGCACCCCCACCAACAAATCATCGCGAGCGTCCTTGTTATATGGTGTTGTTGTTGTTAAGCAACAACATATTACATAATATTATTTGTTATCATAGCCTCCTGGTGGAAGTATTGTGTAAACCTGATGGGCATATATAGTGTCATAGATGAGCGTCCAAGCAATGCAGCCGCCATACAAAGGAACCTGCCCCCCAATTAATATATTAGCCCTTTGTTCGAAGTAAAAGAACAAGGAGAGATAGAGAGGCGGAGGTAAGTAATTACAACGACAGAAGGATCTATGACCCCCGTTGCAGCTGTCCAGCCAAGCAAAGCCCCGTAGTTAAACGTAAGTCCAAGAAAGGCCTAAATGCCAATCAGTCAGGTCAGTTTGTTTCACATCTTATTTAAGAATGCAAGGATCGGGGCTCTTTTGTGCCTGTGGCCAGTATGTGATGCGCTTCATTAGGGGATATGTTGCAACAAGGCCGAGCGACGCTACACCAAGGCCAACACTGAGATCATTCAACGACAATAACAAGCCCAATCCTACCTATTTGGACGAACAATTGGTTAGGTGGACTGTCTTTTCGTTTTATGTCTGTCTCCAATATCAGACAGAAGAGAAATAACATACAGAGAGCTGGGAGGCGAGGAATCCAACAGCATGTTTCATTTTAAGGGCCCCACAGGCTAGGGGGCGGGTGCGAGTACGCTCAACCTTTGCGTCAATGTCTTTGTCCCACATATCGTTTATCGTGCAGCCAGCCCCACGCATCACCAGCCTAGAATGCACCAAAAACTTCATTTTAGCTTCCTAAGAGATTAGTTTTTGGGCATTCAGGGCTCTGCTTTTAGAGATGGAAACCATACGCGCCGATCGCAAAGGTGGCAAGAAGCGGGGCTTGATGAGCAAAGCTAGGAGATGCCAATGCTATACTCCACCAGCTGCACACATAAGAATTTGTTTTTAGCAACGTTACATATTTCTTGTGACTAGAAAAGTGGGAGAACAGAGAGAACAAAGATGAATTGATCATCAACGAGTGTGTGAGTGGCTACAGAGAAACTGAGAGCAGGCGATTACCCTGGCCACAGGAGCAGCCATGTGCCTATGGGCTTATCCCAACGGGCCAACTGACTGTAGGCACGCAACTTGTCGGCCCATTTAAGCTCTGCACATCACACCCGGAGAAAAACAAATCATGAATAAGAAAGTCATTTGTGATCTGTTTTGCCTTGGTGTGGCTGATGAACCAACACCAGGTACCTGGTGTTAAGACACGCGCTTGGGTCTGTTGATCATCGGTAGCAGTGGAAGAACCGTGTGCCTTGCGTTCTGATGAATCTTCGTTCTCTTCGCTACAGCCTCGCGGTAGTGGTGCGTGGCTGAAGGCCGCTGCAGTACCGTGGAAAAGGCGAAGCGAAGCTTTGGGGATTGTGTAGCTGCTCCAGCGAGCACTGTTGATCACGATGGGGCCTCTCTTGCTCCTGCCATGAGCAATAGCAGCAAGGGTATCCCTTCGTGGGAGCTGAGAGTAAAAACGCTGTGTCAAGGATTGTCTTTGGGAGAGTAATAATAACTTAGTGCGCAGTCAGCAAAACTGATGAGGCCTCATCAGTTGTTTGGTGATGGGGGATACCGGCGTACCCTTGAAGTCCCATTTGACTCAAAGAGATTGTTGTTTTATTGCCCAAGATGCATCTTCTTGAAGAAGATCGCCTTGCAATCGAAACAATAATTGTTCCGTGCATTGCAGTGGAGGGGGAGGGGGCAGTTGCCCGTAGGAGAGGAAACAACATGCCATTTGAGTGCGGCAATGCAGGTTTCATTGATTGAATGTTGTCTGATTGAATTCAATCAGACAACGGATGAGATTAATACGAAGAAAGAGGAAAACGAAATGAATTTCATTTTCTACATATTTCCTGAAGACTCTAGAAATTCCAGACTTTTTCCAGACAAAATGTCTGATTTCGTAGTGGTCCATAAATTCCCAGAAATATTAGAGTATACTTCTTTTAAGAAGGCGCACTGTTGGGGGGGGGTAAAGTAGCTCCTGCAATTAGGCCAAAGCATCGCACATCTGTGATACTTCCTCTCTGAATTTTGAAATGCGCAAACAAAAAGGTTGCTCCCAGTGAAACTTGAGTTCATTTTATTCATCATCATTTGGACAATCCCATCCCCCCTCTTAACCTTTTTTTTTTGGGAGCAGGTGGGCGTGGAGATTCTGTAGGTGATGCAGAGGGTGGCGGCAAACCTCGCTCTCGCAAAGTACACCACAAGGGTGAAGAACGACAGGTGCGTGTGAAGCTAGTGCAATCAATTGAATTGTACGCTAACAACGCTACATGGTGCGGCTGACTTATAAACAGTATACGGATGAAGACGAATTGCGAGCCATGATGGGTGAATTATCTACCAAGAATGATGATAGCGATTCTGACACCGAAGCAAAACAGGTTACTGCGCTCAGCTCCTTCAGTCACAATCAAATGTGAGCTGACTTTTTAGGGATATGTGCACAGAGACGCCCTAAAGGCGTGACAGCGTTGATGGAGACAGCCAACGTGAACAGAGATGGCGAGCAGGTTGCAGCTCACATCAAAGCCAGCGAACTGGACGTACATTCAAAGCCACAGCTGTCCCGCCGCGAACGCGAAGCCATTGAAAAAGAACGCAAACGCAAGAATTATCAAGAGGCCTATGCACAAGTATTGTTCCCACCTCCAACACTTTTTGTGCCACCTGGACTTTTGTCGCGTTTCCCTCTCAACTCAACAATATGATAATAGATATGAGCGCATTTTTGATGGCAACTCATGCGCTGTTTTTGTTTTGCTATTAGGGCAAGACACCTGAGGCACAGGCCCAGCTCGCACGGCTAGCACAGATCCGCGCTGAACGTGAAGCTGCTACCAAACGTCGTGAAGAAGAGATAAATGGTATGTTTCTCTGCTCTCTCAAAGTGTGGTGTTTAGGAATTAATGAGACAACAAATATACAGCGAAGGAAGAAGCCAAACAAGCTGCTCGAGAGAGAGCCCAAAAAGGCAGAACATCCAAGTACTTGTGATAAAACAAAATTTTATTGCAACACGTTTTTCCGGGAGAGCTGAAATAAACAAACTACAATCAGTTTGTTTGTTTGTTTGTTTTTTTTTTGGGTTTTCTTTACATCTGACCATTCCCTGGGAAGCCATAAATATTTTTATTTTTATTTACACTTATCCCTCGTGATGTTATGATTACGTTAGAGGAGCAGAAGCAGCGTCAGCATCAGTGTCACCACAACCAGCACCTGACCTGGGAGTGGAAGCGCCAGCAGCGTGGAACCTCCTGCACACAACCCACGCCCCAACATGGTCGTTGACTATCAAGGTACACTCCCCTTTACATTATGAGTTGTACAAACTGTACCTGAAGTAATTTCTCCTTCCTGGTCGCAATTGACCACGAGAGCATACGGCTGAAGTGAAGTTACACGAAACGCTCTGACACACACACATGCAGTCACTTACAGGTACACCAAGTTTATGCGGATAGGTTATAGCAGTAAGGTAGATAGATAGATAGATACCTGACGGTCACGGTGAGGTTGCTGATGATGGTGGTAATCTGGCGGCGGCCGATGACGACTCTCTCCACGTTATTGGCGCGGTCCGGGATCGCACTGCCCGTCACATTGTCGCGCCACCCGTTGCCCAGCCATCGCACTCCGTCGGCCTCCACTATGAGGTCCAGGTCATGCACTGCCTCCCCCACAACACATATTCAGTAGCTACATGGTGAGCGGCAAATTTGGAGGTAATTTGGTCGAGTGAGACTAGCAGCATTACCAAGCGATTCGCCCGCTGGATCCATCCACACCTGTTTCGTAAACGGTACAATTGTAAGTACCCGTCAGTTAAAGGTGAAGAGAAGAGAGACGCAGTGGGGGTGGTGCAGTACGAGGGTGACTGCAACAGGTGACCGGTTGCCGACGTTGTAGAATTGAAATGTGCGATTCGCTCCGGTGTCCAGCGAGCTTGCCGCATCTGTTGACTGGAAAACGAACAGCTTAAAGTGCCGATATCGCTCCGTGTACCCCTGTACGTGAAAAAATGCACACAAACAAGTTAGTAATTTAAACTGACCGTATGTTCTGATCTATAGTTATCAATATCTAGGTGTGTCATGCCTTAAGGTAGAGTACTCTATCCATAGTGATGCGGCCGTGGCCCATCCAGTCCATGTAGTCCTTCGGCCGTTTCTTAGCCAGCTTTTCGTAGGCAGCAGTGTCTGGTGCGGACCATCACCGCAGTGAAGGTGAGTTAGGAGCAATCAAATTAGTGTGGAGGCCAGTCGTGTGCGGATGGATGGAAGTGAAAGGGTGCATGTGTGTGCGTGGTACCATGGTTAAAGTAGTAGCCCTGTGAGATGTCCTGCGCCGAATTGATCATCACTGCCTTGAGCAGCGCGCCGCGGGGAACAAACCCATCCTTTGCTCTCTGCCTCGCTCGATTAATCACGCCCACACAGGTAAGCATATTGTGATTGCATTATGTGGTGCGCTAACAAAAGGGGGAGGGACGTTTGTTTACAGGTGCGCCAGTGGGGTAGTATCCGCGAACGAAGTATTCCCTCGCCAGCAGGGCGTTGCCGGCGACTACGGGAGTGGCCATCGACGTGCCCTGCATCCACCACAGAGCTCGCGGATTCCCCACTGTGGAGCCTTTGACCAAAACAATAGGACGTCGTCGTCGTGGGGTTAGATGGAGTGATGGTCATTCACTCATAACCGTGTGTGTGTATCTATGTGTTAGCTAACCATTGCTTCCGCAGTTGAAGCCAGACTTGCAGTTGCTGTCGGCCGACACAATGTACTCGCCTGGTGCCACAACGTCAGGTTTCATCCTTGACCCTGTGCCCCTGATATGTTGAGTGTTTTTTTTTTKGGTTAGTTCTAACATATGTGTGCGTAACGTGTAGTGTGTGTGATGGGTGTGTGCAGTTCAATTGTGTACTATGTATATGCATGTGTTGTGTTTGTGTGTGTCTGATAGTGTGCTGTGCTGTGTTGTGTGTGTGATGGCGTGTGTGTGTTTTGTGTTGTGCTGTAGAGTCAGAAGTGTTCTTCTTCTTTCGTTCTTACCCTCCAAAGACTGGCCCTATGGAGGAGAAGGCAGCTACGGTGTCCTGGGAGAAAATTTGCCAGGCGTTCTTGTTGGACTTCAGATTGGACAACAGAGTTCTCTTGCAGCACCCCAAGAACCGTTTCTTGATCGGGAAGCCCACTCCGTCACAGCAGTCCGCTTCAGACTGCATGCAGCATCCTCCGCCACTGCTACACGTTCCGTTGCAGTTCTTGAGGTTGTAGTCCTGCCTGATCCACTCATAGTCAAAGTACGTATTGAACACCTCGGAGAAGGAAGCATATGCGTTACGGGTGGCCCCAACGGTGAGCATGTTTTTGCCCAGCCCCGGGGACGTGACGCTGCCCTTGCCCTTACTCCCATCGTTACCTGCACTGAAGACCACCAGCACGTCCTGCAAAGCTCCCCACCCGTTTGTCTCTGGTCAGAAACGCCCCCCCTCCCACTATCTAATATGTGTATCTTAAGTTGTCTCACGTTGTGGCGTTACCTGTCTCTTGTAGATCCAGTCGTCCAGCTTTTCTGTGAGGTCTCCGTCGTACGTGTAACAATTGTGCAACACTGTAGTACACAATTTGAATTCAAAGAATTAATAATAGCACTAACATCTCTCTCTGTGGATTTTGTATTAGAGGGTAATATATCATTCTCTCTGGATGTACCAGGGTCACATCCCCAGGAGTTGGAGATGACACGGGCGCCTGCGTTGTAGAGCGGTTGAAAGATTGTTATGTCTGCTCCGGTGAGTGCGTCCTCCTGCTGCTTGCATCCAGAGCTTTCTGCCAAGTCAAAGAATGCCACCTTACCAAACACAAAGGCCATACCACACCGCATTACATTGATATTTGTGACACGTCTTAACACGAAATACTCTTCTCTCAGATATAAGATGATGAGGCGGTGACGGGAGTGGGTGTACTCGTGCGTTGTAGGCCATGCCCCGGTGGAGGTTGAGAGAATACCGGTAGTTGGCGTCTTCACTGCTGCAGCTCTCCGATGTGCATGCCCCCACATTACCCACCAGTGTGCCCACCTAGACACACATATGTGAGACACGGGAGTGTGTATGGGCACTTGGATGGATGAATGGATGGGCCAACTTACGACATGGGTACCGTGACCATGAATACCGTCTCTGTCTGTGCTCAGGGAGCCGCTCAGGTATGTTAATATCTTCCTGTGTGCAGAACCTTGGGCCCAACCTCATCTATCAGTGGTCTTCTTAGAGCAGGGAGTTGTCGGATGGACTCACCTATGGCGTTGACGGGATCGTAGAAGAGGCAGTTATCTGTATCAATGCCAGTGTCTGATGACCCGATGATCTGATCGAGCCCTGTGAGCCCGGCGTCCCACAGCGGAGTAGCAGGCTGAGGCTTACTCAGGCGTGACCCTGAGGCCGCCCCCGTGGCGTTGCTTTGGGTCACGATGGCCGCCCATCGATTCAGTACCTTATACCTCACGCGATGTTCCACCACTCTCACCTCCTCTCTCATTGTCAGCCACTCCACCACTCTCTCCAACACTCTGCTCCTGACCACACTGCTACCCTCGAGGCCTTCACTCCCAGGCTCCTCCGTAGACGCGCTGCTGCTGTTCTCTTTCTGGGGAGGCACACATTGGATACTGAGACGATCGTTATAGCGATGGTCGGGGTCTCCGTGACGAGATCCAGGCCTGGCCCTGGCGAAGCAAGGAAGCCCCGCTCCATTCCTGGACCTAGGCCGGCGCAGCTCTTGTGTCCACGAGTGAGCCAGCCTGCGGAGTGCATCAACGCCTCGGCCTTGGTCATCATCTGTGGTGGAGATATCAAGAGTGGCATTGGCATTGGCGCGGTCAGATGCCGCAGGCGCCAGCAAAGCCACCAACTCTGGAAACTCCCTCCAGTTCTCTTCGGCCTCCTCCTCCTCTTCCTCGCTCCGCTGCTCCTCACTGTTTCTGTTCTCTGGTTTCTGCCTTGAGACGAGGAGTGCCTGTGCTGTTCTTTCTTGGAGTCTCTTTGCCAGGAGCGGCCTCAGGTTGGCTGAGACCTTGAAGCGTGGACCGTAGTGGCCGACCCAAAGTACTCCCGGGGCGCTCTGGATGCGAGTCAGCGCCTCTGCCGTGGGGGCTGTCATCAGGAACGTATTGTGGGCTTTGTAGGGACCCACAGCCAACCGCGTGTGGTTCTCAATGGCTGAAATTCTGCTGGAGCTCAGCGGTCCACGAACCTTGACCAGCACTTGCCACATCTGGTTGTTGTTCACTGACAACTCCTGGGGTGATGATGATGCTGCCTCACGAAGGCTCTGGAAGTGAGGATCCTGGTCGATGGACAAAAGAGATCGAAAGTCCACAGCAAGCCCATTGACGTAAATGAGGCTATCACCACCACCACTACTAGTGCTACCGCTACTCCAGGAGTGGTAATCGTTCTCATCATCATCATCTTGGCCTCCTCCCTGGACCGCTGAGCCAGCAGTGATTGGTGATATTATCACTACCATCACTACCATCAACATCACCACCATTGCTGCTGGCCTGCAAAAGCCCATCCACAGGTCCATCTCTGAAGACAGTGCCTGTGAGGCAGCTAATCATAAGAGGGAGAGGGGGGGGCTGTCAAACTACTCCCGCTCAAGGCACTGACTCACCCCTCCCCCCTCCCCCCTCCCATCCTGGACGAACCAACAATCAACCAAAGACGATTAAAGTCGACAAAAACCCGAGAAAAAATGCCCTGGACTGAACATTCCAACTATTTTCCATTCGACTTCGCTGATCACACGGAACTACCGGCGCCAAACTTGTTAATGAATAATCAATATAAATATGCAACAAAGATTGACCTAACCTGCCTCAACTAATACCGCCAACAACAAGCCAGCTCTTGGACCTTGCTGCAGCAAAATGGAGGAACTACTGTTCTCCGTTTTACCACAAAAGATAGGCCAGATGCTCACCGACAATGAAGTCTTCACCGGAGGCATTTTCCTCGTCGTTACGGGCTTCCTCGCTGCATACCTCCACTGGGGAGCCCAGCTGCTCTGGGAGCAAGTGAAAAGGTTGTTCATAGTGTCTCTGGAAGTGCGCAAAGAGGATGAAGGATTCCAATGGATCATGCAATGGCTGGCACACCAGACCCAGCAGAGAAATGGCAGAGAGCTCAGCTTGCTTACTTCAAGGCAAGATTATTATGATCGGCATCAGGGCAGCGAAGCAGCAAACAAGCCCCAGCTCCACTTTGGCCCTGCACCAGGTATACACTTTCTCAGATACAAGGGACGTCTCATATCAGTGGAACGTGTGATCAAGGAACAGAGCTTTGGCAGCGGAGGTGGCAACAGTGGACTTGAACTCAATGAGACAGTGAAGCTGACAACATATGGCAGGAACCCTCAAATCTTTAAGGACCTTGCAGAGGAAGCCATGAACTTCGCACTAGGTGAAGAGCTGGGACGTACGCTTATCTTTCAGCCCAAGTACGGGTGGGGTGCCATCACATGGCGCAAACTGATGGCCATAGACAAGAGGACTCTCAAGTCAGTGCACTTCAGAGAGGGCATCCTGGAGGAGCTGCTTGCTGATGTGAGGGAGTTCTTCTCCATGAAGGAATGGTACAAGAGGCGTGGCATTCCTCACAGAAGAGGAATCCTTCTCTATGGTCCACCTGGCAATGGAAAAAGCACGTTCGCTACCGCTCTTGCAGGAGAGCTGGGGCTCAACCTGTGCATATGCAGCCTGTCCAACTCCAGCATGAATGACGACGAACTTCAAGAAAACCTGAGAAAGATGCCCAAGGAAAGCATCCTTCTTCTTGAGGACATTGACGCAGCCTTCGTGCACAGAGAAAAGGGCGAGGAGAGCAAGAACAAGGTCACCTTCAGTGGACTGTTGAATGCCTTGGATGGAGCCGTCGCCTATGAAGGTTCGCTGGTCCTGATGACAACCAACCATAAGGAGAAGCTGGATCCAGCTCTCACGAGGCCCGGGCGTATTGATATCTCACTCCACATTGGAATGGCCACCAGGGATCAAATTAGAAGGCTCTTCTCCTATTTCTACATGCCATGGGAATCAAAGGATGAAGCAACTATCAAGAAGGAGCAGAAGCAGGTGGAAAGGATGGCATCCGAGTTTGCAGAGCTGTTCCCAGATGAAACTGTCTCCATGGCCAGCATTCAAGGGTTCTTGCTACGCCACAAGAAGAACCCACAAGCTGCTATCGACCATGTGGAGAAGTTCATTGTGAAGGAGAAGCAGAGAATGCAAGAGGAAACTGTGAGGGGGGGGTTGAAAGCCAACAACCAACAGGTACCGCAGCATGATTAAATGTGAGCGGCCACATCTAGGAGAGACAACAACAACTGTACTCTCTGCAACCTGACTCCCGTCGATGGCCATTCATTAGTGTCTGTCTATGAGCCTCTCAATTTGAATGTCTGTAAAGCCTCACAGATCTAAGCCAACCAGAGGGGAACCAATATTTCTGGCCACAGCATTGTGACCAAGTCAGAGAGACACCTGTTAGTGTAATCTTTTAGAGAACGAAAAAATAAAGTAAATGACCATCTGGTCTTCCACAAATACTAATATTCAAGGTCTTGCATGTTTCTTTTTGTCTTTTTTTTTAAAAAAAAAAAAACCTTGAGAATGGCAAAAACAAAGGTTACTGTGTGCCAGAGCATTTCATGAAAAAACTCTAAGGTGTATGGACATCAAAGTCACTTAAAACAACAAAAAATAAGGCATCATTGACAGGTCAAAAACTTCTTGGTGTGGAGCACACCTATTTTTTTGTTTTATTAAAGAACAATTCGAAAAATTAAAACTAGGATGCACTTCTTCATACATTCCTCTCAAACGCTTAGTGGTGGAAGTCGCAGAAGGCCTGCAGTGCTCGAGCATGGGCTGGCGCTAGCTTGAGTATACTGGGCTGTTGTTCCAACAACACGAAGGGGAGGGGTGAGTCTCAAGTTTAAAGATGACCATAAAATAGAAATTTTTTTATCACTTCAATTTTGATCACAGTTGCATGGGAGAGAGAGGTCTTTACCAGCTGATTGTAGAAAGTTGTCACCAGTTGATAGATGCCATTCTCAACTACAGAGTAAACTGCTGCGAGAACTACCTCATTGTCGCCTGATATTTGTTTTTTTAAAAAAAGATGCTTAGGAGAGAGAGAGAGAGAGTCTGGAGAGGATGCAAGCAATAACGTACGGGAGTTGTGTTGGATCGCGAGCAAAAGAGCCAGCAATGCGTTGATGGTGCGCGAGAGCCCATCATTCATCATCACCACTCCGAACCTGTCTTCACTGCGGGAGGCGCTTACAATTCCGACCAAACCTGATGTTGCATCAACATAATCATTGCCATTAGTAACACGACTAGATTACTAATAGACTTAGAGAGATCACCTTGAACGGAAGGGATTAGTGATGGATCAGAAGCAGGGTGAGGACGATTGGCGGCGGTGAGGCGGTGCATCAGGCCAGACAGTGGCGAAGCCTTGGGCTCCTGCTCGTCTTCAATATAAATAAATATTGTCATTTAAGATGTTTTTTTTTTTTTTCGCTAAAGGGCCATCTTCATGTCAATCCGCTCTCTCGTTGCCCTGCAATTTGGAAAAAATAACCTCACCATTGGCAGCAGAGAGAAGTTCGCGTGTGGCTTGCTCGATGGGGCGCAGGCATGTAGTGGCGATTACACGGAAGGCACTTCCCGACGCATCATCAAACACCCAACGCCCGCGATCACGTTCGCTATATCTGTGTTCATGAATGTATCAATTTTGAAATATTTAAAGCATGTTGGCAGTAAATACAGAGGAATAAAGATACTTTGCAACCCAGGCTAGTTCTCTTAGGGCAAGCTGCTGGACTAGGGCACTAGCTGTTGCTCTCATGTGATTGTCTTGCGATTCAGCGAGAGCTCCCAGAAACATCTCACCCTTGCCCCTTCGATGCTCCTCAAAACTCAGAGCCTTTACAAAATGTAATATACTCTATGAATTTTAATGAAGAGTAGAGAAAAAATCAAAGGGACTGCACCTGGGTTAATATGATGTGTGGAAGAGCAAGAGACATCTGCATGGTGACAACGACTGCGAGAGAGACGGTATAAAGGTAACCTAAGATTCCCCATTTGAAGGCTATACTTATCCCTGCCTGTACCAAGAATAATGAAACCCATTTCAATTACTAAAATGAATGAAATTAGGCGAGCATGTAGTGACAGTAAGAACCGTAAACTCCTTGCCAACGGAGGCCAAGTCACACAGCAAGATCCCACATAGGCACAATAAATATGCTATTGGTCCGACCAACGCCAGCTGTAGACTCCGCCGCAGTCCACCCTCACTCCACCACCAGCGCTTAAGCCGCACCACTCGCCCTCGCTGCAATCAAATTGAATAAATGTTTGTCTTTTTAAATTGCACGTGTAAAGCAAAGGAAGCGAAGAGGCGCACCTGCAGGGACGGAAAGTGCAACACATGAAACTGGTTGCTGGGCAGCAGTACATGAACCGCAAAGACAGCGCCAATACACGAGCCAACAACAAAAAGTAACCAAAAGTGAGAGCTATCCTCGTTTGATTCAGGGTGATAGTGGCGTGGCAAAGGATTGGCATGTGGGTATGGATGCAGCGCTCCTAGCAGCAAAAAGGCAATTCCACCCACGAGAGTACTACAGATCAGATAGAAAACCCGTCCAAGCGGCCAGATCCATCGCAGGAACCATACGGACCCGTCATCCCTCACTGTCGTTACACCAAAAAAAAAACATCAGTGATCATTACTGCACTTTCACCATAAAACATGGATATCTGCAGAAACAGACTACCATATTAAGGAATAGCAAGTGCCAGGTGGGGAATGGAATACCAGACAAGATGTAATACAAGAGAGGAACCAGATGGAGGCCCCCTATAGTTACGTAGAAAAGCAGCGCCCCGGAGCCAGAAAACAGAAAGAGCTCCCCCAACCCACCATCTAAGCGCAAATCAAGATCAATCCATCCCAACAACAAAAGGAACAGAACGATCAGCCCAAGTTGCTTTTGTGTTGGGGGGGGAGAGATTTTTTGCGTACAAGTTGAGGGGGAGGACAGATGGAGGGCCGGCAGAGCCAAGTGAATGGTGAGCACAACGAGCATCGCCCAAGGGAAAAGCCAAAACGCGCAGGCGAGAGAGCGCCAGCGGAAGACCTCATCTCGCCACTTGGCCACCCCCCACCCAGGGGTGTGTCGCTCTTCTCGAGGAGGAAGAGAGAGATTACCAAATTGTGGAGGTTGACCACCACGGTGCAGCAATGGTTGTTGTTGCATTAACACTGCTGCATCCCTTGGCCGGCCCTTCATTTGTGATTGGGTGTGTGAATCTTTAAAAAGATTTGCGCCAAAATAAATAAAAAAAATTGTGGACAATTTCGTCTTTCTTTTAAGGTACTGCGCCACTTTAATCCATGAAAGTCGACAAAAACACATTCCAGGAATTCGTAGGCGGGACACACACATCAATGTGCACATCAATTCACAAGAGATTGATTGATTGATTTATTTATTGATGAGCCACCCTGATCCAGAAGGGGTCGTGGTGACAAAGTTTGATGAAAGAAACGAGAAGTGTGCGGCATGTCACAGGAGCTGGCCCAGGAAGAATCCGATGATCGCGATGACGAACAGAAACACGATCTGCCACGAGCAAGCCTCGGCGAGGCCCCTTCTGTTCGCCACCACGCGCGCTCCTGTTGTGCGGCCGCCTATCGGCCACCTCCGCGAGCCCCAATCTGGCGTTGTGGTGGTGTCGTGTTGTGAGTCGTTGTACATAAAACAATTAATATGATATCATAAAAATGTAAAAATGTAAAAATGTAATGTGTGTGTGTGTGTGTGTGTTATTGGTTACCTATATCTTTTTCCTGGTAAGTCTGTATTTGGGATAGCAGTTGTTTGACTTGGGTCTTGAGCTCGTCCCTGTCCTTTTCGACGCTGTGTAGGTCGGCCAGAGCCTTTTCGTAGAGCTTCTGCACGTCACCCGACGGCGACTCCGATGTGTCACTGCTGCTGGACCCTAATAGTACACCCCAACCCATTTAGTTTTAAATAATAATAATAATAATAAACAACAACGATGATGTCCTCCTCTTTTAAACTATTATCAACAACATTCAACAGGGGGGTAACAAACAATTTACCAGAAGAGAGGGGTGCTGTGGGTTCTGAAAATGAGGTCTGCTTGAGCGGCTTTGTACCTGTTGTACCTTTCTTCGGTTCCTAAAGAAAAGAAGTTCAACATAAAGATATATATACATACATACATACATACACAAACCATATGCACACAGCTCACTAGACGCACACAATGACAAGGTCTAATGACTAGACCACACACACATCTCTCTGCTCTCGTGCACATACGAAGGAGGAGAATGGGAGTTGTTTGGCAAAGATCATGTGTTAGGGGGGTGTACCAGATGAGGAGAACTCTTAGAGACAGTAGATACAGCTTTTGTGGGCGTGGGCGAACTAAAGCGGCACTTGAGCTTTTGCTTCGCCACTTTATCCTTCTCGATTGTTTTGAACTGATACACGAGGAAGAAGAATAAGAAGACGAAAAGATTACAGCGTCTTGAAAAAAGAAACCACCACCATACGCTATTTAAAAGAATGGATTGCTTACAAGTTCAGAGAGAGTTTCAGGGCTGGCGGCTGCTGCAGTGGCTGCAGATGGGGTCAGTGTGATGCTCTCTATCTGAAACTTGTCCTTGCAGTGCAAGCTCTGTGGTGGGTCCTTGTGGAAACTGAAATGAACTAAACGCACAGAATCGTAGGGTTAGCAAAAAGAATTTGTGTTTCAAACAAGCGCTGATTGGTTTGGATGGGAAAGTCAGTACTTTGAAGCTCCAAAGTCTCTCCAGGATGTATGATGCCTTGATTGGGTCGCACACAGTATCGCTGAGGACGTGTAGTCTTCACTTTGAAACCTACAAAATGGGTGCTGCTCTTGTTTTCCAGTTGCAAAATGCTGGTAATAATTCTGTTCAAAGGGGCTGATTATCATAAGGGAAAATAAATGTGGTGTTAACATGGACACGTCATTGGGGGGGGGGGGATGGGAATTAAAAGGGGAATTAAGGTTCATAGGTTTTACGTGGGAAGTATAGTATGAGTGGATTGATGCTAAGCACGCTTTCTGGGCTCTCAGATGCTGCAGCATTGTGGTCGCCCATAATTATGTGTATATTGTGTTATCTTATGTTTGTCTAACAGGAGCCCTTTCGTTCTACCCTCTCAACTTGAGAGGTGATGTATTGAATTCAAAAGAAACCTTCCTCTGGGGCGGTTTTGCGCTCCTTGTGTGTGTCTGACAATAATCTTCTTCTTTTCAAGGTTTGATTCTCTTTTGAAAATAAGAAGAAGTTGGAAACGGGAAGCTTCTTTTGAAAAGAGTTGCAGCAAATGGGCCCAATTTGTGGTCAATTTCTACAACAATTCAGAAAGAACAACTTGGTTTAGATTAACTTTAAAAAAGTAGCTTATTTCACTCTTATCTGACAGTTCAACAACAGTGGTATCATTCTTGCATATTGGCCACATCTTTGAGGCTGGTGTCTTCCTTTCATGTGGCCAATACGAAAGATGATACCACTGTTGTTGGTTAGAAAGAGACTCATATCTTTCCCTCTCTCTTTTCACTGTACTTTGCTCAACTTGTTTGTCAAATGAGCAGCGTGCTGCATTTCTGCTCTCTCTCTCTCTCTCCTGTGTCCTATGCAACATTCGCTTCATTCCTTCAGGTTTCTCCTTCTTTTAAACAATTTACTCATAATAAATTTATTCAATCCAATGTACATTGTGAAATAATAAAATTTCTCAACAAAATATGGGCAGTGTCCTTCGCCAAGATGGGATAAATTCTACAACGGACTGGCCATGCAGGACCTTCAGGTGTTGATGCCAATTGCAATTCAGGAACAACTGGGAAAAGCTGTTGCAGCCACTCAGAAAACCTGGAAGACAGCTTAACACAATGCACTTGATTGTTCTCCACACAAATTGCACCATAGTCATCTTCATCTTCTCCTTGCCACTGGACAGTCCCATTTACCACATATGATCGAGGGGCAAGAATTTTGTCAATAATGTATTTAAGCCACTCAATGTAGCAATAAAACTTCTCTGCTTTATCCCACTTAATCTGGCCATCCTTGTAAATCCACTGGCAATCTTCATCTGGCATAGGTTGTGGAGGCTCAGTGTCATCTAGAACTTGCTGATGATCCCCAAACCCAAAGGGGGCAGGCTTTTCCACGTCCAGGTCTTCCTCATGATTGTGCACTTTTTGAAGGAGTATTTCAGTGGTTTTATCAAGTACAGGGCAGACATCAAAGTGGCCTTCAAAGCAAGTAGTGTAGCCCATGTGCAGAACAGCACCTGTTGTGGCAAAGAACAGTGTGGTGACTAATAAAGAAGATGGTGTTGTGGGTTGGATAATTGATGAACCCGACACAACACGCATTGTACTTCACGTTGCTAATCATTGCTCAGAAATGAGAAGCTTTGATTGGTGATTGTTCCCAACACAGAAATTAAAGAAGGAAACACTTTTCGAAGCAAGTTCGAACAATTACACAAAAAAATACAGGAGAGTAGCAGTAAAAAGATATAAACCGCACTTTTTCCTAACACGCCCTCTTGGAAAAAAATGAAGGCCTTTTTTCCTTGTGTGTCAGACAGGTTCAGTCAAAAAATAATTTGTTAAACTGAGGTTTGTTACTCAGTTCGAACTCAAGGACTTGCTTGAGCCCAAGTTTGAATAATGTTGCTGAA
>MRZZ01000112.1:0-26223 GCA_002025285.1 Acanthamoeba comandoni | reverse complement strand
CCTCCTCATCAGGACCAGTGTGAACTGGTTCAGGGCTACTATGAACAAGGTGACTTTGCAAAGTAGGTGTTAATACAGAGGCACCGGTCGAGGGGCTTGATCCTGATCCGGGAGGTAGCTGTGGCAAAGGCTTTGATGCTTTCGCGGCCTTCTGCGCCACCTATGTGGTAGTCAACATCGCACACCACACGTCGTAACATTCAGACGCATGGTACAGCAAAAGAATAAAGATGCCTTACCTGCACGGGAGCGGACGGCCTCAAAGAGACCGGCAGGGTATCAGGCAAAGGGCGACCTTTAAGGCGTGTGTTAATGAGATACATTGCAATTACAAACTCTTCTCGGTCTAGAAGTTGGTCTTTGTTATTGTCAGATAAGGTCCTGTTCAACAAGATATTATGAGGAAAATGTGACACCAAGAATACACATCGCAAAAAAAAATAAGATTAATACTAAGTGATAAACGATACCAAATCTTGCCCAGATCTTCCATGTCTAGGCCTGACCTTCCAAAGAGGGCTATTGCCTGAGCCGCTGAAAGTGCACGACTGTCAAAACCATTTAGGCTTTATAATAAAGAGGCACAACAAAATACCTGTTACGAAGCCGTCACGGTCATCATCCGCCTTTTCGAAAATGTCAACAAACTTAGTTCTTTCTTGGGCATTTATCTGCCACGAGCTGCTTCCTGCCAGCTCCTGCATCAATAGTGCAAACACCTTGTTAACATTTCAGCAAGGCACAAGTGTGAATGGTTGAGTTTACGTCCGTATGCTCGGCAGGCATATGTGTGAATTCTGCAGTTGTAATAGGCATATTAGTAATGCAACTTTGGTGAGGTGTGGAACGATGAAAAATGTACGTGGGGCATTCGGGGATGCAGCAGCTTCAAGAGACAGTGGACGAGGGTGCAGGTGGGGAGTTGCAGAGGAGGCCTGCTGAGCAAGTCGTGCCTGAGCAATGAGCCGCAATGCACAGTAGAAAGCATCACGCCCAAGCGCACCCCTGCGTTCTATGTCAACCAGTGCCCACACCTACCCTTTCCATACGCTTAACCGTTAGGTATATAAGCTTGCCACCAAGATGCACAAATGGATGGGGGGGGACCTCGCTGAGAGTCTTCTTGTCGAGACCAAGGTTGAGGAACCACGCGGCGTCAGAGGGCCCTATGAGGCCATCCTTGTCGGCATCGGCTTGCACGAAGAACATCTCGTAGTTTGCTCTCTCTTGTGGTGTTAGCGCCTGCACAACCCTGCTTACTGGGGTACTTGCATGCTGCGGGCTGTTGATGCCACCCCCTGTCGTGGCTGCCGGCCCAGGGCTGCTTGGGGTGGGACTGCCCTTCATGCTACTCATTATCGTGTGAATGCAATCAAATGATGGTGTATTTTGATGGGGTTGTTACGTTGGTACCAATGTACAGCCAAAAGAAAACAAAAAGAGTTTTGAATCCTTCAGGTTCTGGGCCAGAACCAAGATATGCTCTCTCTCTCGCTCGTGTGTTTGTTTTCTTCTGAGTTTGGTTGCAAGGCTTACCCCCCCCCCCCTTTCTCCGTTTTTCCAGGCCTTCCGCCCTGCAACAACAGCAAACAGATTGCGAACCATGAGGACCAGGTTGAGAATTCTTGGCCACTCATATGCTGCTTCTCAGCTTTCTGTGCCTCGACTGTGTTTAACATCTAGAGTCATTAATGTTGCCAAACGAGGGATTTCGAGCTCACGACCAAGTAAACCTGAACTTATTGTGAGGTTGACAGTATTACACAAAGTGAACCTGCAATCCACTTTTTCATACATTGTAGCTGAATTGTGATCTCTCACTTGCTTTGTGAAAACAGTGGGCTGTGTGAAAAGGGCAGATTGCAGTTGGCACAAGAGCAGTTTGGTGAGGCTGAGCGGACGCTTAACCAAGCCGTCAACTTGAGCACAGCCTCCTTCGGCACCCAGCATCCAGCCACTGTGCGTGCCATCCAAGCCCTTGCCAGTCTCCACCAAACTCTTGGCTCTCACAAACAAGGTGCTGGCCCCTTCCCCCAGGTTTAGTACGCATGCATACCCAGCTGGGAAGAAACGGCAGCATATGAGGGGCAAAGAATTCTCAATCTAACCAACCAACAGCGGAGGTGATGCTGCGAGAGGCAGTTACCATTGCTGAGCTGTGCCACGGCTCTGACAGCGCGGAAGCTGCAAGCGCTATGACTTCCCTTGCTGTCTCATTGGGTGCTCTTAACCGCCACCAGCAGGCACTTCCTCTACTCCTTAAAGGTAGGAAAGCCCGTGTGTATGTATGCGTGTGCGTGCTCACTTCGATTCATGATGTACAGGACTCAACATTAGAAAAATGAAGCTGGGCAACTCTCATGCTGATGTTGGAGACTCACTTCATCACCTAGCCTCTTTGTACAAAGACATTGGTATCTTTGTTTAAGAAACTAAACATCATGTGATCTTTTGTTTTAACTAGTTTTATTTACTCAGGTAGATACCAAGACTCAGAGCCACTCTTTATTGAGGCACTGCGCATTCGCCAAAGTCTCTACGAAGAGTTGCAACATTCTCAGACGCCTGCAGCTGGCGCAGAGCAAAAGGAAAGTGGACATGAGCTACAAGACGGATTATTAGAAGCGAATCTTATCGGTTATTCTCAGACCTCCTGCACTTGAACTCCCCTTCACATGTAGTTTACACTTTTTTGATTTTACGACATGGTGACAGATATTGGAAGTACAAGCAACAACCTCGGCCTATTATACGTGGCACAAGGGCGCTATGGAGATGCACAAAGGCTATTTGAACGGGCGCTTGATATATGCACAAAACTGAAAGGTCCCCACAGCGCAAGCACAGCTTCAGCGCGAAACAACCTCGCAATGGCTCTCTACTATCAGGTAAATTCTTCAAATATTACTGTGTATACTGTTAAAAACGCATGAATACACACCACTGAGATACAAGTATACTAAAATTGCAGGCGCAGTTTGATAAGGCGAATGGGTTGTACGAACAATCTCTAACAGATTTGACACGGGTAAGGAAACTGCTTCTAATGCCTCCTTGCCCTTTCAACATAAGAGTGTCCACTGTTATCCAAACTGGTTAATGAATTAACTATTAGGCATTGGGAGGAGATCACCCGATTACTCTATCTACGATGAACAGCATCGCATTCATTCACTCTGCCAAGAGTATGGTTCTCTCTCTTCACACACACACACCACTGTTCTGCTAATTGTGACTCCCCAAAGATGAGTTTGCAAAGGCAGAGGAGATTTTTGAAGATGTTTTAGAACGCCGTAAGAGGATCCTCGGCGAATCTCATGGCGATGTCGGTGCATCGTTGAATGATATTGCCACTGCGTGCTTCCATCAAGGAAAACTCCCTCGTGCCAAAGAACTCTATGAAAGGGCGTTAGCCCTACACGAGGCTCGCTTTGGTCCAGACCACCCACAGACGGCCAACGTGCTGGCCAATCTCTCTGCACTACACCGCTTGCAGACTAATTACAGCGATGCTCTGCAGCTTCTAGAGCGGGCAGTGGAAATATGGCGCAGATCCGGCAGTGAGGCCAGCGTGGCCATGGGTCTCAATAACCTGGCAACGCTCCACCATGCCATTGGAGATCGAGACAGTCAAAAACTGCAGTCACGCTGCGAAGCCCTCCTCCGCGAGTCGCTGGAAACCACCCGCCGTTTGTGTGGGCCCGAGCACCCGTCCACTGCAACTGCAATGACTAACCTTGCCATCCTACTACTTCAAATCCGTCCTCATGATGCTGAGCCTATGCTGCGCCACGCTCTACGTACCTAAGCCTTTTCATGAAATACACCAAACCGCTGCTAAACGATTAACATTCAAGTCTGCTCTATGTGAACCGTTTTACGCACTATAGGCATTATGGAAGGTGCGTTGGGCATGGAACACCCATCAACGCAAGCAACCCTCAGAGCGCTACACCAAGCCACAGAAAAGAGTACGGAGAAGAACTCATCACGCTCCTGGTCCTGGTGGCGCAAATGAATTATTGAATCATCATCATCATCAAAAAAACACCCCATTCTTTTTAGACGGCAAAACAAAATGTGACAAAAAATTTATTAATTAATCATTCAAAGTTACTCTTTGAAAAATTATGGGCGGGTCATTGAGACCAACCACCAGACGGATTTCGAAATTTACTGAAAATTGTCACAGTGGCCGTGTGTTGTTGAAGCTACTCCCCCCCCCCCGGTAAAAAATTGCCTGGGCTGGCCCGCACACACCAGTATATTAGTAGCAGCAGTAAGTTCAAGAAGAAGAAGAAAGAAGAAAGAAAATCAAACTCTCAGCCGCATCGGTAAAAATATGCCTCGTTTCTTTATCAGACAACGCGTTGACCGCGCAGGCGTGCTTGCTGTTCGCCTGCAAAAGTTCATCATCTTCAAGTTTGTGAGTATCCTTTAATGAATTTAGTAAATACAATTTAGCAATATCTTTCTTTCTAATTCAATGCAATGAAATTGTTATTTCATTTTAAAGCTTTTGGCAGTCGCTTTGCTAGCCTTGCACTTTTATCTGAGGGTGAATGATGTAAATAGTGCTGAAAATCAACACCATCACATTACCCTCGTGCCGTTTATTGCCCTTGGCCTGCACTGGTGCGTGCTTTATTGACAAATACAACATTGTCTTGATTCTATATATAGACGTGCTCATATTCCACCTGCACCTTTTAGGCTGGTTTCGTACATTGGCTTTATGGGCGCCTATAAGAGGAACACATGCCTTCTCATGACTTACCTCATCATCAATTGTCTTGGTGCCTTGTACTACATTGGATGTATGATACCCAAGTGGCAACTAAAATCAAAAACTCATTTGTTTCCCTTCTTTTGTTGGTGAAGCTTTCCTGTTCATTTCAATTGGAGGCAGTTTGAAGTTAATTAGGGAGGTGCATCCCGCAACTGCTAAGGAGGCTGCCAAAGATGTCCTGGCTGTTACTGGCATCTCCTTCCTTTTCATTGTGGGCCCACTGGCCTTGACTGTTAGTACTTCCCTCTCTTTTAATGGGAAACTTGGTCAAACCACCCCCTTTCCACTCATCCTCTAATCCTCCTCCTCCTCCATCATCATTCAGGTCGTTGGTGCGATGTTGGCCTATCTGACAAGGAGAGAGGTGGTGCTCTCCTCTAAGCAAAGGATCGTCAAGAAGTCTGCTGCCAAGGGCGACGTGGAGGCGTGCATGATCCAAAACCAAAATGTGGCCTATGAAAAATGCCCCAGCGAAGAGCCCCAACAGGTGAGGTCCTTCTGGACGATTGCTTCACCCCCCACTTGTTGTGCTGTGATGATGTGATGATGTGATGATTGGCCAATGAACAAACGACACTAACACTCGACAACAACAACCAACAAATTGTCACCTTGCACGGCTCCGCAGGTGGGCATGCCCGAGATGCAGCCTCCAGTCAACTACTGCTACCTCCCGCTGCAAGCTGCTGGCCAACAGCAGCCTATTCTGGCAGCTGGCCAGCCGCTGCCACAGGGCTATCAGCCGGTGGGATCCTACTCACCAATGGTCTACTACTACTACCACCACCACCCCTCCATGGCCAACCAACCCATGAACCTAAAAGCCCCCCCCCCCAAGTCATGGCGCTTGTGCACAAAGATTTTTTTTTGTCAAAAACAAACACGCTTGCCCCTCACCCATACCACACACACACACACACCGCAATTGCACCCCATCCAATCATCGCCCAATTATCTTTGTAACTCTGCTTCGAAGTGGTAAATTGATTTATATTTTTACACAGAAATAAATAGCGTCAAGACACAGAACACCCGGGGGGGGGGGGGCAAAACACTGTTCCAAACTGGGGCCATTCCCCTCCCGAGGTGGTCTGTGGGACAATAAACAAACTTCCTCTTTCGGCCGGCCGTGGCCCTATATTGCGCTGTTTTCCTTGCCAGCAGCAGGCCGGCGCACGGAGGATGACGACGACGGTGGTGGTGGCCTGAGAAGCGGCAGCAGAGGGGCGGCGTGGGTCTTGTTGTTGCTGTTCTTAAGATCGCTGCCACTCCCGGGTACGGCAGCCGAGCTACCATTGCAGCTCCGATCATAGGACGACGACGAGGAGGAGGAGCACTGCTGTCTCGTCGACGGCGCGGTGGATGTGGACGCAGAGGTGCTTCGTTGCCTAATGCGTTCCAGTCGGGCTCGCGTGCTGTCCATCCCGCTGGCTTGCGCTGGCTCAGTGGGCCCTTGCTTGCTGGCGTCGCCATTGTCTTCGGGCAGCACCCTCAGGCCAAGTCGCGGCTGCTGCTGCTGTGGGGGGGCTTTATTGGGAGGTGCGATCATTGCAACGATGGGTTGGGCGGCGGGAGGAGGATTAGGCGAGGATTGGGCAGCCTCCGACGCTGATGTCTGAGCGAAGGGGGCAGTGGTGGGGGCGGGTGGGCTACCACTGCTGCTATGGCCATCATAGCCATTTCTGGAGGGCTGAGGAGCGGAAGCAGTCAAAGGACGGGCCTCGATCAGCTGCCCGCCGCAGTGGGGGCAGCCTTTCTCCTTGACCAAGGCGAGCTCTCGCTGGTCCTTCTCGAGCGTTTCTATCGCGCTCTGGAGCACAGAGCAGGGGGGGGGGAGGGACAAAACTCTAATTAGATGGCGGCGAGGTGGTGGCATTGGCATGGTCTTCATAATGTGGTCTTCATATGGTTACCTTATTGCACGCGAGAAGTTCGAGCAGCCTCTTGTGTTCCTTCGACAGCTTCTTGTGCGAACGGGCCAGCTGGTGGTTTTCCTGCAAACATTCATATTGGGGTTAGGCCTTTCCCTCCTCATTCTCCCTTTTGCGCAGGGAGAATCATTTCGTGCGTTCCGCTCTCTCTCCTCTCTCTGCTCTCTCTGCGTGCGTGTGTGATAGTAATGTAATGGCCTGCGGGTGTGTACCTTTTCAAGGGCGTAGGTGCGTTGGAGATGGGCGTCGGCATCTAAGGAGAGCCTTTCCTGCTGTTGCTGGGCTCTGGCAGCCTGCTCTCGGTGGGTCGTCTCAAGGTCGCTTGCTGTTTTCTGCAGCTGGTCCTTTAGCTGGTCCGCTTTGGCCTTCTCCCTCTTAAGCTCTTCGTGTTCTGTTCTCAGCTTATCGGTTGTCCGTTTGAGCTCACCGGTGTCCTTCTCAAGGCGAACAAATTCCTGTTCGTTGGTTGGGGATGAGCCATTCAAGCAAGCAACCAAAAAAAAAAAAAAAACACCACTGTCTCTGGGGACGAAAACTGTACAGTTTCGAGGAGCGCAAAAGTTTGTTTCAGGCTGTGGTATTCGTTATGCAAGCTCGAATTGTGTTGTTGCAACATCTCGTTGTCTTGGTGCAGCGCGCCATTCTAATTAGGAAAATACAACAAAAGGGAGAGAGATGAGATTCGCGAGAGAGAGCAGGTGTGGGTGTGGGTGTGGGTGGAAGTGGTTGTGTGTGTGTGAGAGAGATAGATAATGGGGCTCAGACTTGTCAAATGCCCTGAGAGAGAGAGAGAGAGAAGAGAATCACATATCACGAGCTCGTACCTGCTGTTGCAGCAAGTCGATGTCGTGCAGCATCAGCGCTTTTTGCTGCTCCAGTGCTTGAATCCGCTCATTGCACTCCAGGAGCTTAGCTTCAAACTCCATCACCTTCACCTAGCATGTACACAACAAGCTTAGCGATGACAACAAACAACAAAAGGTTGATGGTAAAGGCCTCACTTGGGAATCTTCAATTTCTCTTTGCAGCTGCACAGACAAGTCTTCCTTCTCTTTTGCCAGTTTGTCGATAAAATTGATGCTGTCCTCACATTGCACCAGGAGGGCCTGCTTGTCTTGATCAAGTTTTTCCAGTGTCAGCTGGCTCTCTTGGTTTTGCTCCACCAGGCGCTTCTTTTCTACATCAAGTTGCGCTCTGCAGGTCAAATGCAAAGGTTAATAATAATGATCAACAATAGCACGTTGTTTAAATGTTCAAGTTGACCTAGTCTTTCAAAGCCGTGGGGGGGGGGGGAATGTGTACATGGCTTGCTTGAGTCCTGCGCTAGCTGCTGCAGGGCGGAGTGCTCTGTTTGGAGCGCCGTGTAGATGCTCTGCGTGTGCTGTAGTTCCAGCTGGCAGGTTTGCAATTTCTGTGCGATTTCTGTTTGCCTTGCGAGGGCTGCAGCACCTTGCTCCTCGATCTTGAACATAGCCTCTGTAAGCTGCTCTTCAACCGAGTCTTTATCTCTTCGCATGTTCTCAAGCTGCCCCTCCAAGAGCTGCTTCTCCTTTTGGGCACCCTATATCATCGTAATCAGTGCATGCAGAGTCTAACTTGGGTAACAGATGCTTGTTACCTCTAATTTGACAGTTGTTTCAGTATACTGTTTAGTGGTTTGCAACAGCTTATCCTGGAGTGCAGCTTTCTCTTTGTTCATGGATTCAATCTGTTGTTGGGCCAAAGACAGCCTTTGCATCAACTCTGTGCGCTGTTTTTCTAGGCCAACCCTCTGATTGTCTGGTTAAAACGTTACATGCCAAACAGCGAAAAGGGTGTATTAGAGCAGGTTATACCAACATTTGTACTAAGCTGCACATTATTATTTTACACTTAAACATACCACATTGTTGGAAGGAGTTGGACACATCCCGAAGAGAGGTCTCAAGTGCTGTGGCCCTCTTGTTGGTGTTATCCAGGTCAGCAGTCAAGTGATTGACCCTTTCATCTAAGAACTTGTTTTGAACACATACTCGCTCTCTTTCTTGCGTTACGCCAGCCAGCTCCACATCCTAGGAGAGGTACAATCAAATTAGCCATCCTGACGCGTCTTGAAATTGAGTATTAGTCAACTTACTTTTGCGTGGAGCTGTTCAGTCTTTGCTTGCAAGGCTTCCTTGAGCTTCTGGAGATGGGACGATTGGATGTTTAAGTCTTCTTCAAGACGCTTGTTAGTGTGAGAAGCTCGTTCGTTGTCAGTCAATAGTTGGGTCACTCGTGTCTCCAGCTCTATTCGCAGCTGGTTGAGTGCCAGAAAGTCTGTCTGCAGCTTCAAAAGAGATTCTTCCTTCAAATGTAGTGATTCCTCAGTGCTTGTAAGCTGAACCTGTCCAACAAAAATTGATGAAGAAAGATAACATGGATGAGTTCTAGCCCAGCCAACATCTCACTCTTAATAGCCTTACTTGTAGCTTCTCGTGGGCCTTGTTTAGGGAAGCGTGCTGCTTCTCTAGTGCAACAAGTTGATTAGTCAGCTCCTTTTGCTTATTGCCTTCATTCTTCATCTTCTCCATCTGGAAATTTTGACTTGAGTCAAAAGCGCATGCTACATATTTTGTAATATTTTAAAAATTATGAGGAGAGCAACAAGTTAGTTACCGATTTCTCCAGATTGAAAAATTTAGAGGACATAAGCTTCAACTCTCTTTCGAGAGTTGCTTTCTCCGACAACAAAGCGGACTTGTCCTTGGTGGCCTGTCTGAGGCGTGCATCGATGTTGCCCAAATCCTTCAACGTCTTTTCTCTCTCCTTCCTGCATTGGCCACCAAGGTTATTATTATTATTGTTATTATTACATGGTAGTTGCTACAAATGGAGATGATACCTGAGGTTCTCGTTCTCGAGATGAAGTTGGTTCTTCTTCACATTGGCAGACCTCAGCTCCTCTTTCATATGAGAAGGTGCAATGCCCGACGTGTTGAGAATAGAAAACCTCTCAGGCCTCATCATCGCAGCGGGAGCAATAGACATGCGCCTGTCCCTCTGAACCTGTGAGTGCCTCATATCTAATTCCACCTACATGTTGTTATGAAATATTTATTAGACACTATGGAAAGCTGCACAGGGTGAGGAAATTACCTGTGCAACTTGGAGCTCTCTTTGTAGCTTATCCTTGGCATCCTTTTCAAATCGAAGCATTGTCTCCAGCATTTCTATTTTTTCCATGAGCTGGATAGCAGGAATAAGGGTTATTGTAGGACAATGGCATATCTCATCGGTAAATGGAGGATCTCACCTTTGTAGTATGAGAACCAGAGATGATTTGTTGATTCTGCTGCTCGTCAAGGATAGCAGTGAGCTCTGTAGTAATACCGTCCTTTTCCTTCTCTCGCTCTTCCATCTCTTTTTCAAGTTTGGCAAGCTTACTCTGATATATTTCCAATTGCACGTTATAAGTTGCATGCAAGTTGGCCAGAGCGGTAGAGTGGTCAGAACTGGCCTGCAATCGGAGAATGGGAGAGAATATGTAAAAACAATACTGGCAACAAAGATAAATTGAAAGGTATCCAGACCTGATCGAGACATTCCTGAAGAGTTTGACGAGACTGATTCAATCGCTCCATCTCATCTTCCAGCTCGCGAATGCGCAAGCGGTCAATCTCTTTCTCAGATTGAACGGAAGCCAAGTCTCCTTCAAGAGTTTCGAGCGTCTGACGCTGCCTATTTGCCTCCTCCTCTAAAGTTTCTAGCTGCATTTCCAACGTAATTACGTAATTTAGTAGTACCTTCTTTTTGCCACACACAACACATGTCTAATACCTGGCGGATACGTTCAGATTGCTGAGTGATTATAGCTTGTAGCTCAATATTTTGTGAGAGAAGAGCCTCCTTTTGCGTGCGAGATTCGCTTATTTCATTGGATAGCTTTTTGATCTCTTCCTCGTGCTGAAAATTGAACAAAGCAGAAGGATAAGAACTCTCAAAGGGACTTAAAGAGTTGAAAGGCGTTTGCATACATGCTGCTTTGTAAAGTTGGACTGGTGACGTAGTTGCTCGATATCAATTTGGAGAAGAGCACAGCGAGAAGCCATTGTTTTGATCTCTTCCTCTTTGGTCACTGCCCGACACTCCATCTCCTGAAATCTCTGTTGCAAATAAGGCAGTTCTTGTTATTGGTACTTCTAGCTAGTCTACCTTAATATGTGTGTAAGCTCACCTTATCCATTTGCTGAGTGCATTCGCTTTGCTTGGCATGTGATTCTTGCAGTTTGACTTCTATCTCTGCTACCTGTTTCTCTAACTCCGCGTTTCTGGCTTCTAGAATCGTTCCCTTAGCCTCGGCCACTGTTTGAGAACAGAGGATAAATAAAGACTTGTTCGCTGCTGAACGAAAGAGCAATGAAAAAAGAACCATGCAGAGAAGTGCCGCTTTCAGATGACTGTTTTTGGAGAACGCCGACTTGAAGTTGCGCCTCCAACAATTTCTTCTCTAAAGAGCTGCATTGATCCTTTTGCTAATAGGGATAAAATGATTAAACAGAACCCAGTGGCTGTTGTAAAATGTGGCCTTGGAATTACCTGCTGCAGTTCCATCTTGACTTGGCTGTTTTCTGAAACTAGTTGCTGTTCTCTTGCTTCGTGCACGCGCAGAGCATCTGCAAGCTCTTTGTTGGAGTGCTTCCCCTCTTCATTAACTTCCTGGTTCTATCACTTCCATCAGTTTTCGGCAGCCAAAACAAAAAAAAAATGCGATATAGAATGATACGCACCTGGCTAAGGTTATTGATCTGATTAAGCAAGAATTGTGTTTGCTCTTGGTACTGGGCCTTCATCTCATCTATCTCCCGTTGCATGCTCATATTCTCCTCTGTTAGCAATTCTTCCATCTCAATCTGGAATTAACAATATGTGTCAGTTGTTCTTTCGACAAGGGTGTGTTTGGGTTTCATCTAAAGGTACCTTCTCTTCAAGGTTTGCCTTGACAGCCTGCAACTCCTGCTGGAGCTGCAGGACACAATGAGTTGCATGCTCCAGAGCGCCTGTATCTGTTGCCGCACGACAATATAGTTAGATACACGTACAAGCCGTCAATGGATGTCGCATTTTATACCTGAACCTGCTTTGGAAGATTTATCACACTTTAGCTGCAGCTCAAGCTGTGCTTTTACGTCCCTTTCGGCTGCCAGTTGTTGTTGCAACTGCTCATTGTTCTTTTCCAACTGTAAAACAGGAAATCGCCCAAATGGGTCTCAATGAAATGAGAAAATAAAATAAAGATCAATATGGTCTCACCTCATTGCACTTTTTCTGAGCTTCACAAAGTTGCTGGGAAATGAAATCTAGATCACTTAGTGTGGATTTCTCATCAGGTAAAATAGACTGGGATTCGTCGCTACAAAACGATGCAACAGGTGCACAGCTGTCAGCTCGTCTCGTTATATTACCCCTATTAGCCATCTGTTCTGTTGTTTTGTTTTGGCATGCCGATTTCACTCGGCTATTCTCCCTGCTCTGAATAAACTGCTCAATGTTATCTGCCCACGTCATTCCTGGGTCTAAATCTGAAACACCATTATTGTGGACGTCTGCTGATAAAAAATAATCTGAGGGATCCCTCTTTGCAAAGCTGGTGAGCCGTTTGGATCCTGATACCTCCTCATCATCCTCTGTTAAATAGCCTAGTCAGTATGCGCGTGGCACGTATACTGAGAAATGCAGGTACCTTCATTTGCAAAGGTAACTCTTCTGGGCGCCCAGGTTTCTCGCCTGTTCCATTTTGACTTTGGTTTGGAAATCTAACATTCAAAGCATTAAATAATTTTGCACGATGAAATTATACAAGCTGATTGGTATGTATCACCTCACTTCGTTGGTCACCTGCAGAGATGATAAATTTGGTCAAGGCAGCAATCTTTTCTTGCTGTTGTTCCCGCATCATCTTTTCCTCTTTGATTATTTGTATCATTATTTCTTTGTCCTCTTCAGCTCTTTGCTTGTCCATTTCTAATTGTATAAGATTTTTGCCCTATGAAGTAGGAACAAACAGCGGTAAGTATCATTTGTGTGAACAACATCAAGTCAAAATTACCTTATCTTCAATGATCTTGAGATCGGACTTAAGTTGTTTTATCTGCTGGCGATAGCGTTTTAACAAAGAGGCCTGATCTAAAACCTGCAATAATAAGACATGATAAGAACCTGGAACAATCTAGCCGATTGTATCTCGCCATAATAGGGATATGTGTGAGGATCAATCAATACCTCATTGACAATTGGCTTGTTCTTGATCTGTTTGGCTCTGTTTGCGAATTTAAGAGTACTTATGGATTCATCGCGGAACATAGCAGAAGGTGTGATGGTGCAAATGATTGCTGTACGTGAGTTGCCTGTGTGGATATAGGAGATTAGTGAAAACTCTGAAAACGACGCTATTTGGATGGCAGTTATACCTCCCAAGGCTGATTCTAAGATTCTTGTTAGCTTACTGTTACGGTACGGGATGTGACCGCTAAAGGAAAAGAGACAAATAAGGTTGTGTGAGTGCTGCCAAGGAATTAACTTAAAACAATGGGTGAGAAGGAAGTACCCCTGTCCTTCAGCGAGCTTTGCAATTACTGTGCCCAGATTGAGCAAGCTTTTGTTTATGTGAGATCCTTCTTTTAACGTAATGCCTTCTGCTTTGGTGTGAACTGCACGCTCAGAACCTGCCAGATCAACCAAATTCTGCGTATGCAAAGATGAGAAACAACCGTCAACATCTCTGATGACCAAGAGAACAGAAGTTTCACTTACCAAAAGAGATACGCGCACAGCTCCATCCCCTTTGACGTCGTTTGTGTTTTTCTCCCTACTTTCAATTACCTTAAGGTGTCAACACATAGATATCTTAGTGATCAAGAGTTTGCTGCAAAAGAGAGAAAAGATGCTGTTGAAAGCAACCCATCTGGCGCAGTGAGAAATGGTAAGCTTACCATTCTGAATATGGTGTGAGACCTACTACTCTCGTTATTCATGCCCGTTTTGCCGTAGTGGCGATTCTCCTCGCCTGTATTGCAACAATAAAGGAGATAAGGGCAGCGATTCAGGGCAGATATGATGGGCATGGGTACCTTTGGCCATCAGCGCAAGAGCCTGCTGCGGTGTGATTACTATCTCTTCTTTTGCATCTTTCACATACACACCCCTCTATATGTACGACAGCATTTAAAATAAAGAAAAGACCGAAAGGCAGAAATATATGGGCATATAGTACCTCAAAATCGTCATGAATTTTGAGCTTGGTGTTGGAATTAGGGACCAGTAAATCTTTAATCTCCTCATTGTATATTTCCAAATAAGATACTCTCAGCAAAAACTCCCTCTCTGGTGTCTTTGATTGATGCCCATCAAGAAAAATAATTAATTTGGTTGAAAAGGCTGACTGTTTTGTGGGGGGGGGATACCTGTTGAATGAACTCGAAAATTTCGCTAATTGCAAGTGGTATGATGCCAGGCTGACTGGGATTGCCCTTCATAGTGAAAGTCTTGCCTGATGAGGTTTGTCCATAGGCAAATATGGTACCATTGACTCCTTGAAGAGTCGAATCTATGATTGTTTTGGCGACTGTGCTGTAGATATCCGGTGTGTCTGTTTCCTCCCCAAAAATGTAATCTGGCACACCATTATTAGTTTTGGTATCTGAAGTGAAGGGCAGGGTGATGAACAAACCAAAAGTGAATGAGGCAGTGGGAACTGCTTTTTGTAGGGTGGGATGAGCTTGAAAGCAGGTAATAGTGTTTCCATCATTCTTCCACTCCACCCCATGTTCCCCTTGTTCCTTTTTCTCCTTATTTTAAAGCATTGCTTAGTACACCCTTTGATCATTTTGTGTGGCGATATTTTTCTGTTCATTTCATACCCTTTGATTGAGAGGCCGAATACGAATGGAAACACAAATATTGTCCATTGACATCTTGATTCCTCCCCTTACTCAGTGCTGATCTTTGTAAAGATTCGGCAGAAAGATGGTGCATAAAGATGATAAGGATTATTATTATTTAATTCACTAAGCCCCACATCATTTTTGCAGGTTAAAAAAGGCGCCTTATTTTGGCGCGCTTTTGATAGCTGACCGTTGAGACAAATAAGGAAAGTAAAGGATTTAGGCGGAAACAAAACCCTCGGAACAACCCTTGGGGGGGGGGGGCGCAATGAGGCAAATTCTTCTCTCTTCCATTTCCAACATTAAAATATAATGCAAGGAACTAGTTCAGGCGTCGATGAAGAACCAGAGGTCTTCCTCTACGCGCCACCTGAAGAGCTCAAATGTGTGATTTGTTTCGATCTCATGAAGGATCCCATCATCACAAAAGCCTGCGGACACACATTTTGCAAAGAATGCTTTGAGCGTTCCATCATAAGCAAATCTGCTTGCCCAACCTGTCGCTGTCCTCTTGAAACCACCACAGCTTTTAATCCAAATAGAGTTGTTAAAGGTGCAATACCTCATCTATGCCCTCCCCCCCTCCAAATGCAAAACTGGTTTGTGGCTCATTGAATGGGTGTCTATGCTGAAGGTATTCTTGAGGGACTGCTGGTTCACTGCCGCTACGGCCTTAGTCGGAGCTCAACGGGAGAATGGGTGGTAGACACTTCGAGGTGCCCAGAAATTCTTAAAAGATCCAACCGTCGTGCTCATGAAACCATATGCAACTTTGCTGCTGTAGGCAAGTGTACAGTACCTCTGTTCTCTCTCTTCTCCTCTCTCACTCATTCACACATATCACAGAGTGTGTACATAAGGGGGAAGGCTGCAGGTGGACAGGAGCGCGTTTCGACCTAGAGACTCACTTAAAGCAATGTCATTTTGAAGCACTTAAGGAGTACCTTCATCGAAACAATCAACAAATTTTCTCACTCAAAGCACAAGTCAATGTAATCAAAATTGTCGAAACTATATAGAGTCGAGCATGAAAGTGTTGAAACTAATATTAGTTGTAAAATCTTCCTTCAGGCACAACAATCAGAACTAGAGTTTCTGAAAACAAGATTAGATTGCATATATCGGCTTCTCTCACAGGTATTGTAATATTTTAAATTCCGTTCTACGACGTAACATTTTGGACACAGCGGCTTATTTTTACCTTTGGCTTTGTCAGAGAGAAGGAGCTGACGGTGAGCATAAGGAAACGGTGAATGGCAAGGTACAATTCTTCTCTAGTGTACATTGTTTTAATTTTACAGCATGAACCACCAATTCTAATTGTTCTTGTTTCATGGGCTAGACGGATTGGGGGAAACAACTCAGAACGATCAAAGAATTAGAAAGAGAAAAGGAAAGAGAAAGAGAGAGAGAAAGGCGGAAGGAAGAAGCTGCTCAGGAGGAACGCCGACGAAAAGAAGAGGAAGACGCCATTAGAGAGGTCTCTTCTCTCCATCTCCCTTTCCCTCTCACACCTATTTTAATACTTCGTGAATCTTTCTCTTGTATACAGCTACTGTCTGGAGGCGGGCTGTCGTGTGTGCGCACGCTTACTGCTCATGAAGATACTGTGGAATCTCTAGCTTCTAACCATTCACATGTTTTTTCTGCGTCATGGGATAATACCATCAAGGTAACACCACTCTTATCCTTTAGGTATGGCCATACCTAGTAAAGTTAACGAAAATGTAACATGCTTCCAAATATACAAATAAGATGTGGAATGCAAGCACATTAGAAAATGAACATACCCTTAGATGCAATAGTGACGTCAGAGAGCTGCTCGTACATGAAAATATACTGTTCTCAGGATGTGGTGCAGGCAATATACAGGTATTGTGTTGTATATGAGAAAGAGAGCAGAGAAACATGCTAATTGATGGAGACAGGTATGGGACTTGGACACGCTCAGTTGTGTACAAACAACCAAGAAGCATACAGATGATGTGCTCACTCTTCAGATGGGCAATGGAAGGTAATAATCACCTATGAGCGGCCAGTAAGGGCATGTGATTCCTGAAGTGTTGACAACTATTGATAGCGGTATGTGTACTAATTGATGTTGATGTTTTAGACTGTTCAGCGGGTCTAGTGATTCCACTATACGCGTGTGGGGAGTGCGCTCGGAGGCCGATGAGCCTGAATCAGAGGGCCGACCCATACGGCATGTGTTACACTATATAGACGCTCTCAACGGCCACACTAATTGGGTAAGATACTGCAACTTGCTTATTTCATTCTCATGAGTAAGATAGAGGGCATTTTTCGTATAAACTTAGCAAAATGCGTGTGATTGCAGGTTTTTGCTTTGGCCTATTGGAACGGCTATGTATTCTCTGGTAGCAGTGATCACACTATCAAAGTATGGCAGGTACGTACGTCAGCTACAAAAAAAGTGTCAAATGGGAACAAGTCTAACCTTGGAGTACTTACTATTTGTCGAACATGTGGCTATCGTTTCAAGGCGGACACTCTTCGCTGTGTGCACACCTTGGGCGGTCATGGCGACCAAGTGCGCGCCCTTTCCATAGCAAACGGACACCTATACTCTGGGAGCTATGATTGCACTATCAAAGTAAGTCTCGAAGAGTCTCATTTTTTTAAACGTTACATTGCCCAAATTGTTTTTAAATACATTTATGTATACCGTGGGGCGCAGATGTGGGATGTGCGGACGTTTAGCTGCACAGGCACCCTGAATGTAAACAATGAGGTATTTGGTTTGGGCACTGCCGCTGGCCACCTCTTCTCGGGAGATGAAAATGGCACTATCAAGGTAATGATGTTACATCAACCCTTTTGCAATGTGCAGTGGCGCACCTGCACAGAGATAAGTTGTCTAACTGCATGATGTCTACCACGACACTCACTGTGGACAGATTTGGGACCTTGGATCCAGGCGTTGCGTTGATACTCTGTCAGACCACACAGGCAGCGTATACGCATTCACCCTGGCCCATGGCCGTCTCATGTCCGCCTCTAGTGATACTACTGTCAAGGTAACAAACAAAGACAAAGCCAGACTCAACACCAATTCTGCTCTTTTTTGCTAACTTCGTTTAATGGTTGTGCTGCTCAGGTGTGGCAATAGAACTGTTCTCAAAATACAACAAAATTAAAATAAATAGGATTTTATTCCATCGGAGTGGACGGAGTTTTAATGCCTGGATTTCTCTTGACACCATAATTTCCAAGAAATGGAAACTGCGGTGTGGAGTGTTTGTGTCTCATTGATCTGTGGCCTTGCGCAGACACAAACGAGAATCACAATTGCCCAAATTTTTAAAAACATATACACAAGATGAGTGAGGCCTTTAGTGAAGATCTGTTGGAGCCCCAATTTAACAATATTTCTGTGGATTTAGATTCGATCAATTACTCTAATCCTATGCTTTCGATTCCTGGGCCAAAGGGAGCAGAATATATATTCGAAAATGACTACCAGCCTAAGCGTATGTCTTGGGCCGACCGATCAACATGGCTCTTGGGTGGAAGCTGGCTTACTGGTGCTGCAATTGGAGGAGTGACTGGAGGCTTTAGAGGCCTGCGAAGTGTGGAGCGTGGCCTCCCCTGGAAATTGAGACTCAACGCTTTTCTAAACGGAGCAGGCAAGAGAGGCAGCAGAATGGCTAATGGTTTAGGAGCCCTTGGATTGCTTTATTCTGGCGTAGAAACTCTATCATGGCAGGCAAGGCAGAAACAAGATAGCTTGAACATCATCGCTGGCACGACGATTGCCCCTCTCATCTACTGGAGCGGAGGTAATGGCCCCATTAATCGTGTGGCTCTTTTAATTTTTTCACATTTGTTAACATTTTTAATTGGCGCACAGCGGGTATTGTCAAGTGCATGTTCGGTGGAGTTATTGGGGCAGCAAGCGGTCTTGTTTTCATCTTTGCTCGAGAGCGAGACATTATCCCAGGCCTTCGATCCATTCTGCCATCAGACGACTAGCTTTTCCTGTGCATAGTGCATGTTCTTTTCAAATTCTGTCATTCCTTCCTCCCATTCTGTATTTATTCAATGTGCCGGATGGATAATCGCATCCACACAAAGAAAAAAAAAAACATTTTCTAAAAGAAACTAAGATTTGTTCGCATGTGTCTATGGTGCTTACATAGTACTGCGAATCACAAAGGGGCCCCAGTTATCCAAAAATGCAAAAAAAAAAAAAAAGGCCTTAGATCTCTTCTCCAATCTTTTTTGGCAACGTGAATTATTGTTTGGCGCACAAGACCAAGAGATTCTTTATTTGCTCTTCATGTCATCATCATCATCATCCTCTTCAGGCACTCCTCGCACATACAGCACGTTGTTGCATCTGATGGTTGGAGAAAAGTAATGATTTCAACATAGATTCACCTCAGAGCAGAGAAAGCCCTTCGCAACTCAGGGAAGGGTTGGCAGACAACTAAGGAACAAATCACATCACTGCACTCTAAAAGGATCTGATTGGGCTAAATACCTGACCAACACCTCACCCAAGTTTCCAGCAAATGCTCCGTCGGTCCATTCCTCTGTGTTGGCCATCTGGAAGAGAATATTGGTGAGAAAGAGGAAAAGAACACGCCACGCCAGTGCGAATATTAAAAAGCGGCTTGTGGCTGGGGGGGGACCTGTAGGTTCATGTAAGAATCCACAGACACCAGGAGGCCCTTGTACTCCATCCCCCACTTGAGCTTCACCACGATGGGCTTGCCTGTGAGACTTGTAAGGAAGGGCTTAGGATTAACTGGGATGGCTGCCTGAAAAACCAAACGAATTATTTTCAAATGAGCTTAATTGTTAACAACTTCTTTCACAAAAGTGTTCGTCCATCAGAATTATAAGGGGGAAGGGGGCAGGTCACCATTTCTTGTTCGATTGCTTGCTTGGGCCAAAGAAGAAATTTAACTGCTGTTGTGCCAACGATGGGGGGGACCGGAAAATATTGATTTTTTCTTTGTCTTCAAAAATTGTAAATTCAAATCCGAACAAAATACAGGAATTGTAATTTCTTTTCCGTTCTGTTTCTTTTTTAATCAATTGTGGATTTTGTTGGGTTTCCTTGTGTGCATGAAAAAGTAAGACAGCCGATTACACTAAGCCACAAGAGTTGCTGATATTCAAAGATGATGATGAGAGCAGCAGTGAGATTTTCATTGGCACCGCGCGCCCATGCATTTGCCCATCCCTGCACTAGCAGAGGCCTTGCCAATGCACATTGCCGCCACTATGCTACAGCTCAGTACAGCACCGGCGCCCCTCCCATATCCTCCCCCTCCACTGTACGTACAGTTACTATCTCTTCTCCGCTCGCAGTGGGTCAATTCTTATAGAGTTTTTTTTTTGTAGAAGTGGGACGCAATTGTTGTGGGTGGAGGCCACAACGGTCTTGTTGCCGCTGCTTATTTGGGCAAGGTTGCTTCCTCAAATAAGCATATCAGCTTGATCTTTTTTTTTTTTTTTGATATGTTCACTTCTTCTGATGAATCTAATCTGTGTGGTATGGATATGAACAGGCGGGAAAGCGTGTATTGGTGTTAGAACGGAGGCCTGTTGTGGGCGGTGCAGCGATAACAGAAGAGCTCTTTCCTGGATACAAGTTCTCCCGCGCTTCTTACCTATGCAGTCTCTTTCGGCCTCAAATAATCAAAGACCTCAAGCTAAAAGAGGTTGCTCTTCCTTCCAACCCTTCTTGCACACAAATTGGCATCAACCTTTTCTCTGCGCTGTGTTCTGCATGTTGCAATTGCACTTGACGCCTGTTCACTTCTCTTTCTTTTATCGCAGAAATATGGACTGAAACTGTATCACAGGAACCCTTCTTCATTCACTCCCTTGAGAGATGGACGCTACCTGCTCATGGGTGGTACCATGCAACAAAATCAACAAGAGATAGCCAAAGTATGGCATATCCATTCGCATTTCTTTTGTCGTTTGCTATGTTTGCCAACTAACTTTTCTGCTCAAGTTCTCTAAAGCAGATGCGGATGCCTATGTGCAGTACGATGCGCTTCTAGAGAGGCTCGTGCAGTTCATCAACCCACTTTTGGATGAACCTCCACCACACCTTACAGAACCCTTATTCGCGGGAGGCCCCAAAAGAGTATTCATAACGCCATTTCTTTATCCTCGTCATCTTCGTCACTAGACTGTTGCATTATAGCTTACTTATCAACGATACAGATATGGAAGAAACTGCAGTCGTTGGGTCTTGTAGGCAGACAAGCAATCGGCCTTGGCAGAGATTTAGCTCCGCTTTGGGAAATTATGACAGCACCAGCATCTCATATCCTAAATAAGTGGTTTGGTAAATACTCATGCCATAAAAGCTCAAATAAAAGGAATAGATAAGAGCTGATCCTACATTTCATTACTTTACAGAATCAGAGCCGTTGAAATCAACTCTGGCCACGGATGCCATAATTGGCGCAATGACAAGCCCCAATGTACCGGGCAGTGGCTATGTCCTCTTTCACCACGGTGCATGCCGACTCTCCTTTTATTAGTTGAGTAGTACCATTGACTCTTGTTTTTCTCATATATTCGCACTGGGTGGTGTGGTATAAGTGATGGGAGAATCTGATGGCATTCCGGGCGCATGGAGTTATGTGGAAGGCGGTATGGGCGCTCTATCGCAAAAGATTTCTCAAGCTGCCCAAGACATTGTACCCACATGCCCAACAATTTTTCGTCCAACAATTTCACAAATGATCTTACCATTCTTTTCCAGGGAGTGAAAATCGTGACCAATGCAAAGGTGAAGAGAATTCTGACATCAGCCGACACAAGTAGTTCGAATTGTGAGCCACACACCCTACTATATCGATTCGCTCAATTAGTTTTGCAGCACTAATACTGTAAACCCGTATGACACTATGAACTGCAGCTAGAGGAGTACAAGGTGTAGAGTTGGAGGATGGAACAAAATTTTTCAGTTCAACTGTTCTTTCCAATGCTACCCCCGAAGTAACATTCCGATCTCTATTGTCTACTGATTCCCAGAATCATCTCCCTCCTGAATTCAGGTTGGTTCCTCAACAACCACTCGAGTGTATCCAGTTAGAACTAATCATAATCCAGGACGCACATCAAGCATTTAGATTATACTTCGCCTGTAATGAAAATAAATATCGCAATGGACAGAGTACCAAACTTTACTAGTATCCCAACGTCGGATACTGCGAATGGTAAAATACACATTCGAAATTAAGTACTTTCTTTGTCGGCTTGTTTTAATCAGAGCTCTCCTTCAACAGGTGGCCCTCACCACAGAGGTACTATTCATATTGGGTCAGAGAATTGCCAAGATATAGAACTTGCCTACCAGGATGCCTTACTGGTTAGTTTCATTCTTCTGTTGGTGTTTGCATATTTTGAAACAAAAGAGACCTATTGCTGATATTACATTACACCTTCTGCCCACACGAAACGCAACACCCCATCAGGGCATTCCATCACGAAGACCCGTCATCGAAATGACCATACCTTCGGTTCTGGACCCTACATTAGCGCCAAAGGGGCATCATGTTGCATCTCTGTTTGTGCAATACGTTCCTTATCTCCCAAAGGCAAATTCTCGATCCCTGGGCCCTTCTTCCGAATCACATCTGATACCTTCCTCAAAAATATTGATTGATTTCTTGTACAGGCAGGGAAATGGGATGAGAAGGCCAAAGAGGAGTATGCGGATCGAGTATTCTCAGTGATTGAAGAATATGCCCCAGGGTTCAAGCAGTCAATACTCTTTAAGGTACTGTTGGAAGGGTTCATATCCTAATGGCCATATTTGTCACTTGAGTACATGTATGTATTTTTAACACCTAAACCTGATCATAGGATGTGCTTGCACCTCCTGATTTGGAGAGAATCTTTGGACTGACCGGTATGTTCTAACTTCGCCCTGTGTGCCCTCATTTGTTCCTTTGCTGCGTCTGGGTTGTCTGGTTCTTTTAATTTTGTTTCTTTAAACAAAGGGGGTAACATATTCCATGGATCCATGAGCTTGAATCAGCTCTACTTTTTGCGCCCTGCACCCGGTAATGACATATTATATGAGATTGATTCCTTCTTTTCTTCTTCTTCTTCTTCTTGAAAAGACTCATTGTGAGATGTCATCTTAACATACAACCCTGTGTAACTATTAATGTATGTATGTGCGACAGGCTACGCCCACCATAAGACGCCAGTGCCAGGACTTTACCTTTGTGGAGCGGGCGGCCATCCTGGAGGCGGCGTTATGGGAGCCCCCGGCAGAAACTGCGCACGCGTCGTCCTCGACAACTAATTGATATCCTCCCCTGCTGCTCCCTTATTCAAGAGCCATTAACTGTCCATTCGCAGTCAATATGAGCCATGCATGTGGTTCATGTTTTTGAGGATTTATGAAACAATTTAAGACACTTTTGTTTTAATTTAATAATTAATTAAATATGTGCAAGGTAGAAATGTTCATCTCTTCCTCTTCTCTTTCTCTCTTTCTCTCAGAACCATTCTTTCTTGTTGGGATTAAAACGTTTGTCAGGTTTCATAAAGTCAGGCCCAAAGGCCAGCTCCAGAAGTCGTTCAGGCACTGCTGGCACTGCCACCTCTCCCCAGGCGAACTGTTTTTGAGTACATATTGATGACAATGTGTTTTTTTTTAAAAAAAAAAAAAACAAAGAGGTTGTTAAGGCTTCTTCTTCTTCTTTGGAAGGGATGGTCTCACCTGTGTAAGAAAGAGCGGAAAGATATCTTCAATGTCTATGGACTTGAAGTTCACCCAGTAATGGGGCTCCAACTTGTTTGTGCCAGGAACAGTCTCGAATCCATAGAGGTCTATCCAGATCGAGTCATCAAGCTGAGGCACGTACCTAAGGACTCGCACATAATACTCATCGTCTCTCAGCTGCAGCGAATATCTCTCCTCTGTCAACTGAACATACATACACATGCAAAGATGAGAGAACGAAGACTCAGGATCCTCCCTACAACATATGCTTTTATGGTAGGGGCTACTTGTACATTGAGGACTTTGCTAAACTGGCTTGCATGAAATCCCATATCAGAGTCGTGGTCCCACGGCAGCAGGTCACCGTTCCTATAGATGCCCAGCAGTGTGCCATCAGTGACCCAGTAGCATATTCCATTCTCCAGGAAGAGTTCATGCACTTCTAAGAGGAGCTTTCTCATTTCTGTGACTCTGATATACGCAGCCTCGCTAGCGTAGGGGCCTCCAAAGGTCTGATTGTGTGGAAAGATTGCATGTGGTCTCACGCTTCCTAAAGCGCTATTGCTAATCATTACTCTCTTCCAGCATACGTCCACCAGAGGATGGCTCTCCTGGGCTTTGCAGCAGCCAAGCAAAGATGATAGACTGGCAAGCAATAGCCATAAGCAGAGCAAGTTTATCTTGGAAAAGTGCTGTAATATTATCATCTCCAGAGCCTCTTCTTTGATGTCAACTAGCTTCACAAATGCTTCTTGTACGATATACACAGCTCAAACTTAAACTGCTGTGTTGTGCAAGTACCCACACTGTGAGATGATTACAATAAAAGTATGTTTCAGTATCAGCTACTAAGATTGGACACTCCCAAAAAATGGCCTACAGCCACTCAGTGGATTCTTGAACTGGATATAAGCCCCGTTCGAGGCTGGCCCATTACAGGCTGAGAACTATTCGTTTATCTGATTGTTGTCATGTGATTGTGACAGATCTATTCCTTCCAGCATGCTGTTCCGCAGTGGCCTCTCCCCACTGGATTTCCTTCAAGTGCTGGCAAGAAAAGGACCAACCAGAGAGATACAGAGCGAAGGAAGAGCGGAAGAAGAGAGAGAGGTAGGAGGGAAACATGTGCCTTTAAGAGGGTAGTATTACAGTTTCCTTATTGGTCAAATTGAAATTGAAATTCAAAACAGAAATTTCATATCAAATAGGAAATATTCTTTCTACCAATTGTATGATTGATTACGCAGCCCTCCCCCCTATTTGATACGGCGAAAATGCGTCATTGTCCGTAAAGGTGGCGCAATAACGTCGACTGTCATATTAAGCTTACGCCACCTTAAAATCAGGATAGAACTCGGCGCTAAGTTCACTCATTTTTAGAAGAACAGCGCCAGGCTTATTATTTTTTTTGTTTGGCTGTATTGTCTCTAATCAATTGATTTGCCCTTCGCTAACTGCTTACATCAAAAACATGTCTTTCACTCTGCCCGAGCTTCCCTACCCCAAGAACGCATTGGCTCCTCACATCTCCCAGGAGACACTGGAGTTCCACTACGGCAAGCACCACCTGTACTGTACTGCCACATTTCCCCTTTTAATGCCTTTTGATATCTCTTACAGCCCATTTCCGTTTTTTCTTTGCTTAGAAACTATGTCAACAAACTTAATGAGCTTACTGCTGGTACTGATCTTGCCAACAAGACACTTGAGGACTTGATCACCACTCAGTCCGGCCCCATCTTTAACAACGCCGCACAGGTACAGATCACTCATCCTCTGCGTGTTTTCAATTGTGTTCCCTTTCCCTAAAAGTTAAGAATATTTTTCTTTATCCATTCTAAAAACATTTATAGACCTGGAATCATACCTTCTACTGGCACTCAATGAGCCCAAATGGAGGTGGTGAGCCCACTGGTCAAGTGAGGGACCTCATCTTGAGAGAGTGGGGTTCTTTTGACCGCTTCAAGGAGGTACTTATTTACTCTGTAGTCTATTGACAACAACAACAGCAGCAGCAGTGAGTTTTCATATTTATTTATTTATTTGCTATTTATTTTAGGACTTCAACAGGGTTGCCGGTGGCCACTTTGGCTCTGGCTGGGCTTGGCTCGTTCTTGATCCCGCCGATAGCAAGCTCAAGATCGTTGACAGCCACGATGCCGGTACGATCGCCACATTGCAGAATTCCACTGTTTTTATGTTCTTATACTCATTACAATGTTTTGCTTCTTCTTCTTCTTCTTCGTCTTTTTTTTTGTTTTGCCACAGGCAACCCCTTGACCAGAGGCCTGAAGCCCATCATCACCTGCGACGTGTGGGAGCACGCCTATTACATCGACTACAGAAACGCTAGGGTCAACTACCTTAACGCCTGGTGGAGCCTCGTCAACTGGAACTTTGCCAACGAGAACCTCCGCGCCTAAAGTAGGTCACAACACAGACCAGCTGTCCTATGTGGCGTGTGCCATCAATTTTTTTTTTTCAATTCTTCGCCAATTATATCTTCACACCCACATGTATTGGCCACCACACACCACACACACACACACAATGTTTGTTCAGAGTCAGTGACCACACAAATAATAATAATAATAATACTGTTATGAAGAAGCTAAAGTCGTTCCAATTTCACTGTATCGAAAAACAACCCAACACACACAAAAAACACTGTCTTCTGGGTCTCTCCTCCAAATAGAGTAAGAGAAATATTATAATTATAACATATATTTTTATTGGTGTGTAATAGGAATATAATTATAAAATGCCCTGAATTGTTGCGGACTTTAAATCAAAAAGTTATTTCTATTGGTTTTGATTTGACAAGTTTCTGGCATGACAAAGAAAAATAACCGAGAGGGAACTCGAAAGATA